>ML685786.1:3073167-3088774 GCA_007922175.1 Pelusios castaneus | reverse complement strand
AGAGGTGGTGTGGGGGGTTGGAACCGGAGCAGAGGTGGTGGTGGGGGACGCAGGAGAGGACATCTGCTACTGGCTCCAGAGAAGTGATGTAAAAGCCCTGAAACACGGACTTTTGAGCCTGGCATGGACTGAGGACTGAGCCAGAGGATGGGTTGAGGAGGAGGCAGAAAGATCTCTTGGGATGTTCGGATTCTCAGCTGGACTTGTTACCTCAGAAGGGGTCTGAGCTAGATGTGGCTTAGCTGGAGAGCTCAATCATGGACAGGAAAAAGCCAGGACAGTGCCAGAGAGGGGTGTTAATGGTGAAGACCTCTGCGCTGCCATGACCTGACGCCAGGGAGTGCTACCAGCAGTGAGCTCTGCTGCTCACCAGCTACCACCAGATGAACAATATTTCAGACTGCTGTATCGGGAAGTCACTAACTTTTATCTTTTGTATTCCCGACTGCCAACAACTTCCAAGGCTGCCTAGAAAATAAGGATAGGACCCAGCCCCCGTCAGATGGACTGTGGTGTTTTAAAGGGGGCAAGACTTGTACATCCATCACAGATCAAGTGCCAGCCCCAGCCATCTAGCTAGCAGGTGTGTTAAACGCCAGCAAAAAGGGCACCCGCCACCTCTCGGGAAAGGAAATTAGTGATGGGTTTGGTGTGCCACCTCGTGGGCAGGCTTGGGAACGCTCTCAGAGGTTCCTTTCTGTGTGTGGAAGGCCTCTTCTACGTGAGGGCAGACCCCGCAAGGGAGTTACTGAAGAGAGGTGTAAATCCATCGCACCACAGAGCGTTGGAAACGATGGCCGGGATTGGCCTTTTATTCCCTGTTATTTTTGGAAGGCTGCGTATCTTGGTGTCAATCAGAGACGCTTCTTTTCGAGAGGGAAACAAGGGCGGCTGAACGGGTCCAGAAACGTGAGGCGGGCGTCAGCGGTGGTGCCTTTGATGTGTTTGTCTCGCTTAGTCTCTCGCTATGGACAGCGGCAGCCAGCAGGGTGGCTGGTGATTTCTGCATTCCTGGGCGTTAGACCCTATCGCCCTGCCTGGGGGCGGTTCTCCATCGCCTCGTGCAGTCCTTTACCTTATTTCAAAGAGGGGAGCAAATATCCTTCTGGTCTGTGAGCTATACCCACTTTGCCCTGCTGCAAAGAAGTACCCATCGTGCTGGGCCATGGCGGGTCGGGGTCCCATACGGTAAACATGACCTTCGCTAGGGCCATCAAGGCACTGCTGTTTCACTGAGAATTGCCATGAATTTTGTCCAGAGAAGAACCAAATGCCTCTGCCCTTCCTTGGCCAGAGCCCCCATCTGCAAGCTACTTGGGTCCCCTCTGCTACCTCTGTGAAGAGATTATAGACCTAAATCACCACACAATACACCTCTTTCTGACTACTACCGAAAGGGTTCTTCTCGCACCCATCACTACCTTATCTAAGCACCACTGTCCAGACCCTGACTCCCACTGAAACCCCTTCGAGGATCTGGGCCCATGTCCTGAACAGACAAGCCCAGAAAACCCCCTGTTCTCTGGGGACATGGGTGTGCAGCTTGTCCCTTAGTCTTTTGGCTCTGCTGGATGGCACGAAGCCTTTGGGGTTTCCAGGTAAGAAGGGATTTGACACGTTTTTGGGGCCACCTGGCTGCGGCTGAGGAACAGCACAGCTTGTGGGCGGGCCAGCTGGCGCCAATTAGAACCTGCTTTGGTATTTCTATGCTTTCCCCTGGGACGGAAGAGAGTTCACTTCATTGCACGTGTCTGATCCGGGCGTCTTTCTGTTTGTAGCTGGGTGCAGAGATCAGTTAGAAGTGGAACCATGCCAGATTGACTCCCCTCTACTGATAACTTGCTGACTGGCCTCACTTTGGACCAGAGATGGGTGTCAACCAAAACCCAGGATCTGGACTCAAATATGGATGGGAGCACTGAGTGGGAACCGGTCTCCATAACCTTCTGATCTGCAAGATGGTTCCATGGCAGAGCTGGATTTTGAAGCCCAACGCGTGGGTGGCTGGGTTCACATGCAGAATTTGGGTTCTGCCCGTTGTCGAGCTGTGACATTTGGGTCTGGGTCCAGGGCTGCTCTGTGGTGAAGGCAGACCCTGTATCCGTGTATTTTATTTTGTGAGTGTCAGCTGCAGGGATGAAACTTCACTGAGGTTAATGAGAGGGGGGGCAGGGCTTAATTTGTCATGAAAGAGGTGCCACGGCTCAGGCAATTTTTTTTTAACCTTTGTAACTGACACGCCACACCCAGAGATGCCGGGGCTCAGCCCTGGCACAAATTGAGCCCTGAAAGGGTGGTAGGAGTTGATTGAGGTTTGCCCCGTTATTTGCCTGATCCATTTGTGGGCAGATACGCTTTCTGTTTGTTCTGCTCCAGAGGTCACACAAATCTTGCTGAGTGCTCAGGGCTGAGTCAGGAAGCCAGCGCACCCTGATCCCAGTCTGAACCAGGGGAGGAGCTGTTTCCTTTTCCCCGTCTCCCTGCCCCCTCCCACCGTGCAGAGCAGCATCCACCCAGCGGGCAGCCCCAAGGGGACCCTTTGGGAAGGCAGCGATGGGCAGGGCCCGGGGATAAGAATCGAAAGCTTTCGGAGAAGCCTGCTGGAGTTCCCAAAGGGGCCCTGTCTGTGCACAAACAATGTCTACAGGGCCTGTCAAGTACAGTAGGAGGAAGAAAACTGCCCAAGGAATTTCCTCTTCTCTGACTCTGCCCCTGCACAATTGTTTGCCCAACAGCATGTTGCCTCTTGTCCGTGTGGGCCTGAGTGTCTGCACGGGTCCTGAGCCATTGTCTGCAGCCCAGGGTGGCAGCGGTCTGAGGGCATGTTGGAGGAAATGCTTTGGTGAGTTGTGGGGCAAGTCCCAGTGACAGCATGTGCCCGACACAGAACTCCCTCCCTCGGACGGTTACACTAACCTGGCTCCTGATCGGCAGCCTCAGAGCTTCCTCTCGCCCTCAGTGTTGGCTCTGCGAGGTCAGAACTGAGAACGTAGGTAGGTGCAGACAAAACCCCTGTGTGGGTTAGTCTGAGGTTGAGTCTCCAGAGCCACCAATTCACAGACAGGAATCAAGATAGCAGGGTGCTCTGCTGGTACTTCCTATCTCAGCAGTTCAACATTACCTATTTCCAAACTGGCCTGGCCAACGTAAGAAAACAGCAGTTTACTCCCGGAGTGCTGTGCAGACAGGCAGACGAAACTCTAGGGTACATTTAGCTAGCAGAAGTTAAATTGTGATTTAATGAGAATGCTGCAAAAGCCACTTTGGGGAGAAGATGTTGGGTATATTCCTGGGGAGGCAGAGAGGGATGAAAGCCTTGACAGAGTGGGCTAAATTGTCACCTCTATGGGACTGCTCAATGCTGATGGGTGTGTCTCCCCAGAGCTCTTTGTATGAGAGCTTATTTATAGTTTAAATGTAAAGAAATTTAATTTACAGGCAAGATTCTCCAAAGTGCTCATGTTCCACAGAGAACAACGGGGAGTTCCCACCTGACCCATGGGTGCTGGTGTTCTAAAGGACTTCTGAGCAAGTAGGAAAAATCTGGCCCCTATTTAAGTGGTTAAATGGGAATGACACGGCACCAAGCTGGTTTCAAAATTGGGTGTTGTCATGTATGAAAAGCAGATCAGTGTCTTAAATGTCTGTATACAAATGCAAGGAATATGGGGAATAAGCAGGAAGAACTTGAAATGCTTATAGCCCAACACAACTATGGCATAGCGGGTATCACCGAGATTTGGTGGAGTAATATGCATGACTGACTATTAATATAGCAGAGTACAGCTTGGTTAGAAAGGACAGGAAGGGAAGAAAGGGAGATGGAGTTGCCTTGTTTATCAAAAATATATATACTTGGACTGAGGTTGGGATGCAAATAGAAGACAGACAGGTTGAAAGTCTCTGGGTAAAAATAAAAGGAGTAAAAAACATGGGTGATCTCATGGTGGGGTCTACTGTAGACCACCCAACCAGGAAGAAAAGGTTGATGAGGCTTTTTTTCAGCAATTAACAAAATCATCCAAGGCACAGGATTTGGTGGTGATGGGGGACTTCAACTACTCAGACATCTGTTGGGAATATAACACGGCAAGGCACAGATTATCCAATAAATTCTTGGAATGCATTGAAGACCACTTTTTTATTTCAAAAAGTGGAGAAAGCTACTAGGGGAGAGACTATTCTCGATTTGGTTTTGACAAACGGAGAGGAAGTGGTCGAGAATTTGAAAGTGGAAGGTAACTTAGGTGGAAGTGATCATGAAATGATAGAGTTCATGATTCTTAGAAGTGTAAGGAGAGAGAATACCAAAATAAGAACAATGGATTTTAGGAAGGCAGACCTTAGCATACTCAGGGAGTTGATGGTTAGGATACCATGGGAAGAATGTCTAAGAGGGAAAATGACTAAAGAGACCTGGCAGTTTTTCAAAGAGACGTTAATAAGAGCACAAGAGCAAACCGTTCCACTGCGTAGGAAGGATAAGGAGTATGGCAAGAGGCCACCTTGGCTTAACCAGGAGACTTTCAATCATTTAAAAATAAAGAGAGAATCCTACAAAAAATGGAAGCTTGGTCAAATTACAAAGGAGGACTATAAACAAATAACACAATTAGGTAGAGGAGAAATCCGAAAGGCCAAGGCACAAACAGATCAAACTAGCTGAAGGCATAAAGGGTAACAAAAAGACATTCTTCAAATACATCAGAAACAAGAGGAAAACCAAGGACCGTGTAGGACCCTTACTCAACAAAGAGGGTAAAACAATAAATGGAAATGTGGAAATGGCAGAGGAACTAAATAATTTTTGTTTTGATCTTCACTGAGAAGGTAGGGGGAGATTGGATGTCTAATGTAGAGGAGGGCAATAGAAATGAGATAGGGTCTCGGATGACTGGAAAAGGGCAAATATAGTGCCCATCTACAAAAAGGGAAATAAGAGTAATCCTGGGAATTATAGACCAGTCAGTTTAACCTCTGTTCCAGGAAAAACAATGGAACAGATAATTAAGGAGTCGATTTGCAAACATCTAGAAGAGAATAAGGTGCTTAGGGCGTCAGCATGGATTTGTGAAGAACAAATCGTGTCAAACCAACTTGATGGCTTTCTATGATGTGGTAATGAGCCTTGTGGACAGAGGGGAAGTGGTAGATGTGGTATATCTGGACTTTAGTAAGGCTTTTGATACAGTCTCACATCTGAAATCAGTGGGAGTTTTGCCTGAGTAAGAACTGAGTGAGAGGTAAGGGCTCTGTTCTGCATCCCTTATTCACACTGAATAGCAATTATGCAAGAAGTCCTATTAAGTTTATTGGGCTGACTTGCACAGGTGGTACTCAGGGAGAGTACGGGTCACTGCCCTTTGGGAGGCAGCATGGTTTAGTGGGTAGTGCACTGGACTGGGACATGAGCCCTGTTTCCCAGCTCAGCTACTTGTGTGAGTCACCACACCTCTGTGCCTCAGTTTCTCTGTCTGAAAAATGGTGACAATGGTTCTGACCTGGGCCTCCTCTGTAAAGTGCTTTGAGCTCCGCAGATGAAGAGCGGTCGTCAGGCTTTCAGGGTTTGGAGCTGCACCAGATTTTGGGCCCAGTAGATGGCAGTGTGTAGTAACTTTTCCTTGCGCGTGGGGCAGATGCACACTGTATCCCAGCAAGGCACAATCTGTTGGCCCAAGGATCACAGAGGACGAGGAATGAAAATGTGGCCTGCTTTTATTTCAAAAGCCAGCCTGGCAGGGAAGCTACTGGAAAAAGCAGGCCCAGGACTAAGCAGACATAAACCTCCATGGAGTTAAGGGCCATTTTTCTGGTCAAGGCTCTCTTATATAGCCAGAGATAGCAAACAAATCAGAGCAGCATTCAGCCAGCATCAAGACTCCTCGGCCCATATAGAAGGGACACCTGCTACCTCCCAGACTCCCTGCCTGGCTCCTAGAGAGAGAAACTATCCACAGCAACAGCCCCGTACCTCTGGAGGAAGAATCTTTGCCTAAGATCGGCGACTTCCAAGAGAGGTCTCTAGAACATCTAGCAGGACATCGCCACAAGTGGTGTCTGGCCCCAAGTCTTGTTCCAGGGACCAATGACGTGGGGTTGCTGCTTGCCCCTGCTGGGGGCACCCTTCTGTCGCAGCTCAGTGGGTTTAAGCAGGTTTCAACAAGCGAAGCCACTGCTGGTGCCTCCCTCGGGGTCACGGAGGCTCATTCCAGAGAGGCAGGAGATGGCTGGCAAGTGACCGAATCCAAGACACGTCTCTCGGTTGCACCCATACCACCTCGTTGACTGAAGTGTGACCAAGAGAAGAACTCGCTGCTTTGGCACTGAAGGAGGAGTACCAGGAATAAGAGAAGTCGGGGGGGAAATAGATGTGGGGTTCACCTCTGCATTTTTTGCACACCCCCAATTCCCCTCAGTGGTTAGAGTCAGGCCACCTGGCTTCTGTTCCCCACCCTGATGCTGGGAATTAACAGTCCCCAGGGGTTGCACTGTAGACAAAAGGCAGGATCGGCGCCTTTGAAAGGCCACGGGAAGCTCTTCTCCTGCAGCGTACGAGAGGAAAGTCAAAGTCACAGGTTGTGGCAAGGACTGGGTGAGATGAGCTTGTCCAGATAGCCCTGGAGCACAAAACGGGAGGGTCTTTGCAGGGTTGGTGGGAGGGAACCATTCCTGCAGTCGCTTGGGCCTGGGTCCTGAAACCCATGTAGGCTCCTAACTCCCTTGGAAATCAATAGGAATTAGGTGTCTGAACATGTTTTGAGGATCTGGATACTGGTTCCCACTTGGAATATTCCGGCCTCCTTGCCAGGATGCCAGAGCAGAGAGGATGCTGGTATCAGGGCAGCTAATGGGAACCTGCATAGCAAGTGAAAGGAATAGCTGTGTTTTCAATTGCTCACATGTGGGGCTGTGATTTAGAGTTGCGTATATCGGCATTATATCTGCATTGCATTATATCCGTGGATGTGATGTGGGGATCTGTGGAGCATCTCTTGTGGATGCAGATCGGATGTGACTCCACGTATTTATATCCGCACAGGGCTCTACTGTGATTCTCTCAATGGATTCGTGACTCTGGGCTCAGTGGGTGGGATGGAGGGCAGAGGAGTAGGTTTGTACTGTTTGCTCTGTGACTGTTTATTGACGGGAAGCTGGAGAATTGAAATGCAGGAAGAATCCTGTTACTTGAGCCCCAATTTTTACTGTGCCTCTGAAAAAGAGAATGCCCAGAAAAACTGACATATTTGGTAGCAATGTTTCTCCAGTTGCCTTTAAATTTAGGGAGCACAGCTCCTAGGGCGGGCTGAAAGATGGGCACAGAAATGGCTGCCGACAGTGTCCACCAACCAATGCCCAAATGGCCAACCCATTGGGTCTCACAGGATCTGATTTTTTTTTCCCCAATGTGTGTACAGAACCAATGGTGAATTCATGTGCTCACTTCCCAGGACTGTGCTCAGACGATGGAGTTTTCACAATCAAGGCAGCTGTACGCGGAAATGAGGCTCAGAAATATGTTTCCTTTTGTACTCCTGTTGTTTAAAACCCAAGGCCTGCTGAGTTTGCATCCTGTGTGTCCTATGGGTGAGACCCCAAACAAAATTCACTCTGGGTCTGTAGGGCACCACACGAGGACCCTGAAATACATTTACTGCTGGGGAGATCAATCATCCAGGCTGAAGGGCTCGGCCCTTACAGGAATTCCCCCTGGCTGCGTTGTGCTGGAACTCTTGCAGGTGTGGGAGAGCTACAGGTTGGAACAGGAGACTGGGAATCAGGTTACCCGGATTCTGTTCCAGTCTATGTTTCTGGCTGACATTTGCCTGTGAAATGAGGTAAGAATTGCTACCTCCCTCGCAGGGGTGCTGCAGGCTTAATCCATTTACTTTGCGCCCTGTTTTGAAATGCTCTGGTGAAAGGGGCAGTGGGAGCTGTTGAATAATTCTTCCTGAGGTTGTTTCTTGCATTCGCTCACCCTGAGCTGGGAGATGCAGCAGCGTCTGTGTTTCCTTCCCTGATTTTCCTTGTCCTACTCAGTCCCACATAATTTCCTGGATGAGTGGTTAAGTTGGCTGTAATCAATATGCCTGAATGTTTCTGGGAACAAAGTGGGAGACACAGAACAATGAGCAAACCCGCCAGGAGTCTGGCATTGGTGCAGGGAGGAAATCTGCTCAAACACAACTTTGCATAATTTGACAGTTAGGGGGAAAAAACTGAGGCATGAACGTAACTGGTCTTTGGTAAGGAGTCTGTCTTGCATCACTTTGGAAATTTCCATGCCCAGGTGCTTCTTCTGTCTGTGCATTGCAAGTAGAATTGTATAGACAAATTACTGGAGACAGACACACCAAAAACGCCTCCCAGGTAAATTGCTCTTCACACCGCAGCTATGCAAACACTTGTTTTTTCTAGCTCAGCGGAGCCTTTTCCTGCACCAGAGACGTACCTGAGGGTTAAGTGAGAGTGCCTGGTGGATTACCAAGAGTAGAGCAAGGGGTGCCTGGGTAACCGAAGGCTGATGGGATCATCTCACTGCGCTGACTATAAGTCTGTTTGTTTTGGCTTCTGGTCCTTTGCATTGAGGTCTTTCCACCCTAACCTACAAAGCAGGTCTCAGGATGCCACAGGGATGAATGTGATAACTATAACAAGCATAAACAACGAGAGTCCCGCAGCACCTTAAAAACGAACACATTTCTTCGGGCATGAACTGTCATGGGCTCCAACCAACTTTGTCAAATGCATCTGACTAAATGGGTTGCATCCCATGAAAACTTATGCCTGAAGGAATTTGTTAGTCTTTATGGTGCCGCAGGACGCTCCTTGTTTTTACTGTACGCAGATCAACATGGTTACCCCTCTGGATCTTGTAACAAGCATGAAGATAACAGGAATCTAGAGCAGTGGTTCTGCTTAACAGACTGCCTAGTTTGTGAGCAAGGGGAATTGAGGTTGTGTGGTAAGAAGAAAAGGGGATGGGGGAACGGAAATATTACAGAATCCACGGTCAATTCACTTAGCTTCTCTGTGACTGTATTCAGTCTGCAACACAGGGATAGCTGAACTGGGAGGACCAAGGAAGATCTTTTGAGGTTTTAATTCCTGGCATTTGTATGATCATCTCTGTGGGGTGAACACAGCAGATACGGTGTGGAGGCATTGGGTAAGTCTTTTCCCCCCTACATGTACTTACCCTCCTGAGGGTCTTCTCAGGCAAGGAACTCAGCGCTTCAGATGCTGAAGGCCAAATCCTCAGCTGGCATCAATCAAGACCACTCCATGGAAGTCAAATGGCTCTGCACTGACCTATGTTGTCAGCATCCACCTCTAAGCACTTCAGCCTCACACTTGCCCAGTGAGGTTGGTAAATAAATACCATGTTTTTATATATATGTCTTTGGAGACTCCCAGGCACAAGGGCTACATCTACACTAGAAAAAGTTAAGACGACTTTGTTAAGTTGACTTAATAAGGTCAACTTTAAGTCGACTTAACAAAGTGGACTAAGTTGATTTAACTGGTCTTAAGTTGACTTAATAAAGTCAACTTAAGGGTTACTCCCCGTCCACACTGTCCTTAAATTGACTTAAGGGGTCAATTTAAGGCTTAAGTCAGCCTAATGGGCAGTTGTTATTGTCGACTTAAGGAATTTCTTAAGGGTCCGTAAGTCGACCTAAATTGCTAGTGGAGACAAACCCAAGGATGCTAAGTGAGGTGCCCCATCTCCCAGCAAGTCAGTGTCAGTGACGGGTGAGAAACCGGGTCCACTCCAAAGCTCTGATCATAAGGCTCCAGGGCGATCGGTTGCCTCCACTGTGGCAGTCCATGCTGCTCCCGGCCAGGCCTTCTCAGGAGCACAGGCTGCCATTCCTGTTTCACTTGGCACAGGGGTTGTTTGTAATGTGCTCAGAGGGAAGGCTCTGAGTCCAGTTAACTTATTTACCTTCTTACCTCCTCTTGGAGCTGAAGCAGAGCCTCTGTAGCTGAGAGGCTGGGGAATTCATCCACCACGCCACAGATCCCCCTCAGTGTCCCATCCAGCCCTTTCTGATAGACCGTTTCACATCAGTTCTTTTTACCAGCTTTTATTTCTTTATTTTGGTAGCAATCTGGGAAGAAGGGGGCAAATGAAAGAGAAGCAGGGACAAATAAGAGAATGAGGTAAGGAGACGGGAAGACCAATGAGGAAGGGGTTCTACTGTATTTCATGGACAGATGCCAATTCTCAGGTCTGTTAGATGAATTCTCAGCATGCCGTGAGTCATGCAATCCCCAGTGCGGACAGCCTGGCAGTGATATCTCTGAGGGTAAGGGGCAGGCTCCTTTGTTCCACATGAGGCTGTCTCGTAATAGCATGCTGTCCGATCACAAAAGGGGAGTGATCATCCATTCCTGGCTGCGATGGCAAGTCAGATGTGGGGGCCATGGGGCTCGTGCAAGATGCAGGGTGGGACAGACTGGTGAAGCAGGTGCACAACTCTCCCAGAGTGCACAGCAGTGTTAGATGACAGCCCGTGAAAAGGAATCTTGTGCCCACAGGCAGCTGCAGGAGGGTGGGGAAAAAGCATTCTCCAACCTGGCATTTCAGCCAGGCCACTGCGTCTTGCAAAGATCACCAAGGAATCCTCACGCTCACCCGGTGATCGGACCCTGCATTCGCGTCTCCTCTAAAATCGCCCCCCATTTCTATACTGCACTGATACAGGGGTTAGATACAAACTCTAAGGGCAGAGCATGAACTCCTGAATCACCATTTCCCCCCTCACAGAGCTGAGAGAGGGCATGGTCTGGTGTGAACTAGGAAATTTTAGGGGATAACTTCTAATTCCAATAGCGTCTAACCTGTTGTGTGTCATGGGCCTAGGCATTTCACTTCTCTGCCTCTCCCCTGCCCCACTGACCTTTGACTACCATGTGTATTTAGATCATAAACGCCGCAGAGTTGGGACTGCCTGTTTGTACAGCACCTAGCGCAATGGGGCCCAAAGTTTGGTGCCAATGTAATAAAAGGTGTGAGCGGGCTGACATCTCTTGTCTGGTGAAACTGGGGGTGCAAAAAGCCATAGGCAGCTTGTCAAAATTTACACTTGACTTGAGAAATACAGAACCCCACTGACTAACCCTTCTTTTATGGGTGGTTAGACCTCTATAAATCTAACTTGGAAAATGTCTATGCCTTAATATCGCCACACGTCCAGCATGAGCAGAAACGAGCCTGCTTTTCATGAGCTCTCTTCTCATTGCATGGATTCCTCCTGCGGCAGACATAAATCAACAGTCCTGGAAACTCCATTGAGTCTCTTTGCATTCCTGCAGTTGTCTTAATCACATCTGCCACAGCCTGAGAGGTGGTAAAAAGAAAGACATGATTAAACATCGCACCCTGGCAACTTCTCAAACTGAGTGAGGTTAAAAGGCTGAGACTTCACTTAATACCCATGGACAGCAACAGCAAGGGGGTCACTCAATCCCACGTGACTCTTAATAAGGTCGGATGAATGGGTTCACGAAGGTGAAGCCGTGACCCTTCTTGGAATCTTAGTACAGCATGCCGAGATGTGGTGTGGTGGTTAACAAAGGTGACTTGCGTTCACACACACAGGGTGCACTTCATGCCCGGATTTGGGGCTGGGAAGGAATTGAGGAGCATATTGGCACTTTGGACCTTTTGATTAGCTGTGAACCCGGCCCTTTCTGCCTTTGTCCCTACCTCTTACCCCCCAGCAGAAAAATAATGCTGCTTATCGTGTTTGTGAAACCCTGCACTCGGTGGTGGTAAACCTCAACTGCTTTCCAATCTCCACTTAAGGGAAACCAAGAGGGTAAGGATCACAGCAAACTGCTTGACTGCCATGGTGCAACCCTAACCATTGCACGTTGTTGGGAAAACAGGGACACGAGGCGTTGTGCAGGCACTTATTTCTATCATTGTAAGTATAAATAGAAGACAAAGGACAGCGAAGGCATTATCAACTTTTTTCAGGCCCCCTTCTGTCTTAGGAAGCCTGACACCTCTCAAATGTATATTTCTACTCTAACTTTTTAGAAAATAGTTAAACCACTGATTTTTCCTGGTCCCCGGAGCAGTGTTTTAAGGCAGGCTATGCTGGGTAGTGTGTAGAAATGCCTGACTATCACACAGTAGAAACTCTGTCCCACAATTCTAATATCTGCAAATGCCAGGCTTTTTATCCTGGATGTACACTGCATTAATTATGCAATGTTATCAAACCCAATGCAAACACTGTTTAGTAGGTGGGTAAAATTCTGTGTAAGTGCTTAATGAATTGCAATAAATGAATTATAAATAAACCTATTTGCTTTGAAGCAGATGTCAAATAAAACTAGCTCCAAATTCTGCTAAGCCAAAAAGCACAGACTAATGTAAACTTTCCCCTTCTTTCCTCCCCCCTCAAATGAGACTTAAATATTTACCCAAATCAAAGTATCTAGAAATTAAAATGTAAAACTCCAGCTGTTCAATGGCTACAGAGCACAACTGTGGCTCTGTTAGATTCAGTTCAATAAAGGTAGTAAATTCCCATGAGGGTTTTTGCATGGAGATGAGAAAAAATGTAAAATGGGATTGAAATCTGGCTGTGACCTTTAGCGCCTTGCAAGGTCTCTGTGAGGTGGAAGGCATTTCTTTCTATACACTATTAAGATGATCCTTTATGCTGGAATAGTTTCAGGCTTTTTCCAGTTTCATTATAGAAACCAGAACCTTTCCCTGCAGCTGCAATGCAGGATGGGGCTGTGGAATCATCCCCTGCAGATCAGAATTTAACAGGGCAGCTGTGACAGTGAAGAGGGAAACTTAGGGAACTGGGGAGCACTGGGGCCTTTCCTAAATGCAAGGAGGATGAAGTGGTAGGCCCCAGTCCTGCAAAGTATTTCAGCACGTGCTTATCCTCAAGTGTATGAAGTCACTGGAACTACGTAAATGTGTAGTTAGGTACGTGAGTAAGTACTTAGCTGAATCCTCAGCTCATGAGAAAATCTTCCTTCCTGTGCTACCTGTACCCAGCCTGTACCGTCAGCAGAGCAAGATCTGAAAAGGCACATCACACTATGGATATTGTTGTCCCCCTCCTGGAAGGGGGGTGGCACAGAACCAGAGCTGGCCCTGCAAGCTGTACTCACAGGGGCATTCCCTATCTGTGCAAGCAATGAGCAGGGATTGCTCCCGTGAGCAAGGTTTGCAGGATAGGGTCCCTCTACGTCTGTTAAAATTACCTAGCAGCGGCTGTGTTTTGGAATCTGTGGCTCAGGGCCCTTGGTAGTGGCCAGGATGTTTGATGACGGCGCATCATCGCTCCAGAGAGAGGCTCCGGGGAGTCCTCCTGTAACACAGCAAACCAAGTCATCATCGTTTCCAGACACGCTCTGGCCTCCTTTCGCATCACCCGACGCTTTCCGGCAACGAAGCACAGACTAGTTCCTCTGCAGAGCTGCTGCTAAGAACAGCGGGGCGAGGTGGGAAGCCAACTGGCCTATTGCCAGAGGTCTGATGAATTTCACAGGTTAAAATTCCCACCACAACTAGAACCATGATCAACTGCCCACTGAGCTTGGGAATCCATGGCAGCTGCACTTGTTTGCTTCCTGGCTGATGGCATTATGCAACCTCAAGGTAAGGAGATTATTTACCTGCCCAAGGGTTGATCAGTTATTTCCTCTTACAGTTCCAGCCAGACCTTATGTTAGAGAAGAGATCTGCATTGGCAGCCTTGATCTTGAATAATAACGTCATTTATTCCGGGAGAGACACTTTCCTCACGTCCACTCATCTATTTAGTTATCTGGCTGGCTGTGGCCCTCATCACGGTGGTATCTGAGGCCCACTTTCTCACAGCTATTTAGGCAACGGAAATTAGGAGACTCAATACCTTTGAGGAACTGGGCCTGAGAGCCTATGAGGAAATATGCCCTACCTTAATGATAGGAAAAGAAATCGGCCCTGGCTAGGGTAAAACATCTAGCGCAGCGTCTCCTTCCAAGTCTTGGGCTCATTCTCAGGAAACAGAATCAGACCAGCCTCCCAGCTCCTGCGGACCCTTTAAGTAAGCTACACTCCCATGTGGGAGACTCTGAGCAAAGACCGACCCTCTGCTGCTTCCTCCCGTGGGGTTAAACACTGGTCTGGCTTGTGGGTTGGTTTTAAGGCCTGATCCAACACATCCTGCTCAAGTCACTGGGAAATCACCATTGGTTTGGTTACCTATCCGCCCTCTTGGGCAGGTTTAACGGGTGCTAGACGGCTCGCTGATCCCTTGGCAAAAAGCTGCAATGAGATAAAGACTAGATTTAATTCGCCTCCAGGACGAAGGCTTATGCCCCAAGGAATCTGTCAGTTTTGAAGGTGCCCCAGGAGTCTCCTGGTGGAGGAAAAACAACCTGGTTTTCAGCAGGACTCAGTGCCCAGCTGGGCCCTGGGGGATCTGCAGAGCCGCCCCCAAGTTTTGGAAAGAAGGTGACCCCCCTAGAGCTCAGGGCAGGGCCCCCGTTTCACACGACTCCCCTGGGCCCCTCCCAGGTGTCCCAGCCCGTACTGGGGGGCGGTTAGCCCCGCTCCCCCCTGAACGTGGAGCCCACCCGGAGCCAGGCCAGCCCCCTGCCCTGGGGGCCGGATTCTTTGCCAGGCCCTGCCCAGACCCCCCCGGCAGCTCTGGAAAGCTCCGCCTTGCATCAGGGGGAGGTGCACTGGCCACAGCTGGCCTCTGCGCTGGCACTGCGAGGCGGCGCTGCGAGCCGAGGGCGCAGAGCGGAGCGGGCTGCAGGCAGCGGTGGTGCGCTCGGCGCAGGCTGGCCCGGGCCCGGAGCGGAGAGGAGCGCGGCATGGCCCCGCCCCCGGCCCCGGCCCCGGCTCCTGCCTGCGCGTAGAGCGGCCCCGGCCGGCCGGCAGCGGAGCCATGGCCCGGGAGCAGCGGCGGCCGCGGCTGTGCCACATGCTGAAGGCGGAGAGCGGCTACGGCTTCCACCTGCACGGCGAGAAGGGCAAGAGCGGCCAGTTCATCCGCAGGGTGGAGCCCGGCTCCCCGGCCGAGGCGGCGGCGCTGCGCGCTGGGGACCGGGTGGTGGCGGTGAACGGGGTCAACGTGGAGAAGGAGACGCACCACCAGGTCCGTCTGGGGGCCCCGATCAGTCCGTCTGTCTGTCCGTCTGGGGGTGCGGGGGGGCTGGCCAGTCCGTCTCTCTGTCCGGGGGGGGGGGGGGGGGGCTTCTGGTCGGTCCATCGGTCTGTCCGTCTGTGGGTGCGGGGGCTGCCCCTGGTCGGTCCGTCTGTCGGGGCACTGAGGTGGGTGGGTGGCTGGTCAGTTGGTCCGTCTGTCTGTGGGCGCTGCGGCTGGGGAGACCCTTGGAGGGTGGGTCTGTGTGTGGGCACTGAGGGTAAGGAGGGTGCCCACGGATGTAGTGATCTGGGCGCAGGGACGGAGAGGCTAAGGGTGGCCCTGGGTGGGTGGGTGGTTGGTTGGTCTGTCTGAGGGCGCTGGAGCAGGGTGTGCTGGTCAACAGTCGGTCTGTCTGTCTGACTGTGGGCACAGAGGTGAGCGGTTGCTCATGGGTTGTCTGTCTCTGGGTGCTGGGGCAGGGGGTGCCCATG
>ML685786.1:3058442-3073157 GCA_007922175.1 Pelusios castaneus | reverse complement strand
GGTACCCGTGGGTGGTCAGTCAGTCTGTCTGTGTGCTGGGGCAGGGGGTACCTGTGGATGGTCAGTCAGTCTGTCTGTGTGCTGGGGCAGGAGGCCGTCTGTGGACGTTCTGGAGGGGTAGCCGTATACAGCAAAAACAATGAGAGCCTGTGGCACTTTATAGACTAACAGATTTTCTTCGGCATAAGCTTTTGTGGGTATAACCCACTTCCTCAGATGCAATAGCCCACGAAAGCTTATGCCGAAGAAAATCTGTTAGTCTATAAGGTGCCGCAGGCTCTCGTTGTTTTTGTGGATGTTCTGTCTCTCTGCGGGTGCTGGGGCAGGGTCCAGCAACACATAACGGCTGCCTCTGTTTGTCTGACTAGAGAGCTGGAGTAAGAGGTTCGGCCAAGTGACAATCGAGCCGCCCAGATGTTTGCTAGTGGATTTGAGGGGGAGGCTGGCAGTGGGCAAGACAGAGTTATGTGGAAAATTTTTGCTAATAAATCTTAGTACCTGCTTGTCCCTTGCTGTGTTTGGATCTCCTGCTGCTGGAATGAGGAGCCCTGATGTTGGGTCATTATTTTGTTTCCTGCAATTCTCGTGGTTTATTTACCCCCTGCAGCCCCAACTTCTTATTTATATTCATAGAGGTTAAAGATGGGAAAGTCCTACAAAGTCACATCTAATCCACCCCCTTCCAGTGCAGGATTGTTCCCGCCAGGGTGGGTTCTAGTGCTGTGGCCCATCTAGCGACAAGGCATTTTGTCTAGCTCTACGGCAGCCGGGTGCCTGGGCGAAGCCCACGTTCTGCAGAGCCGCACGCTCGCCGTTGAACTGGGCTACCCTTCTGTTGTTTTTCTTTCAGGGATCTGTCCTGTTCGGTTACTAAAGCTGCTTGTTGTGTATGTACGAGAAGACTCTGAGCAGCTTTCCCATTCCCAGGCACGTTTCCTAGTTCTGTGAGTGTGGTGGAGAGAATGCGGCTCTGTTGGGTGATGGTTCCTGGACCACAAGGCATGGGAGTAATTCACACGTAGTTAAGCAGTTTATCATGGGGATAAGGTTCCTTTTGGGACAGGGAGCAAAACTCCCTCCTTGTCGCTTCAAACACAGCGCTCTTGCAGCTCACTAGCTGTGGCCACGCTGCTGGGAACCGCTTTACTTTTCCCCACTTCAAGGATTCCCAGCTCCTTGGAAGGTGTCTGCAGGAATGTACTAAAGCTGGGCGAGGGGAAGGGGCTAGGAGGGAATCCTCCTCCTGGCTTCCCTTTGCCGAAAGACCAACAGTAGATATTGCAGAAAATAGATTCTCAGTTCCCGCTCGGTTCTAGGCCTTCTGTGCACAGTGACGTTCTCTCACCATGCTGGGACACCAGGTGTACCGTGGTAAGTTTTAACAATGCCAGCGGTTGGGTTTGTCTGTGTGGATGACATCCAGCTGCGGAACCGTCTTGTTCTGTCTCTGTCAAGACCAGGCAAGGCAGGAAAGCCCAGGGTGTTATGACATGGGCAGCATCGGGGCACGGTACAGGCTGATGGAGACCTGGGTTCTGTTTCTGATTCTTCCACTGATTCCCATTTTGCCTGTGGGCAAGTCACTTCTGGTTTCTGTTTACTCCCTGTGCCGTCAGGAAAGCTTACTGACTTTGGCAAGGCGTTTCACAACTGACTGTCGAAAAGACTATGCAAAGGCTCGCTATAATGATGATTAGCATGTGATGTATATTTGCATTTGCTACACTTTAATGTGGGAAAAATACCGGCCAGAAAGAAGCAGTGTCTAGTCTGAATTGGACTTCTCGTTGCTTCTCCATAGCATGGTGCATTTGAGTTCCGTCGGGGCAGCTGATTTGCCTGTCTGCTTACTCGTTTGCAGGGCACTGCAGGGTTGAATATTTTAGTAGGTAAGCATATGGCAAGCACCCCCTGCAAGGATTTATACGGCAGTCTAGTGAACTGTCTTCTGCATGCTTCGTGGAACCAACAGCGCTTTGTAAGTAGTGGGTTTCAGTTTTTAATTGCCAACAGTGGGTCCTAAAGCTATGGAAGGACTGACTGATTTCTGGAGAGGTGCAGAACCATCCCCAGTCTTGGTGTGAGCAATGGTAATGCCATTAAAGTGCTATGGAATGGACCCCTGGCCTGGATGTGGCTCATTAATTAAGCCGATGCTATGGAGCTGAGCACCCTCTGCAAACTGAAAGCTTGCCCCTCCAGTTATATTTGGAATAGAGTCAGGGTATATCGATTGCTCTGTTCTAATTGTCGGGTGGATGCCAGTGGTCTTATTTCATACACAGCCGTGTTTCACACCAGAAAATTGTCAGGACTCTGTACACTAAAGTCTGATGTGATGCTGAAGGGTGAGTCAGTGTTGCTAAGGCATCAATATTATGTCTGACAAGATCCAAAGGGGTAGCCGTGTTAGTCTAGTTCAGTAAAACAAACAAGTCCTGTGGCACTTTTAAAGACTAACAAATTTATTTATCGCATGAGCTTTCATGGGAGAAAATCCCGCTTCATCAGATGCTTTGACAAAGTGGGATTTTCTCCCATGAAAGCTCATGGGATAAATAAATTTGTTAGTCTTTAAAAGTGCCACAGGACTCCTTGTTAATATTATGTCTGAAATGTGTGGGCTTTTTGGTTGTGTAGGTCAAGAAACTGGAGATGCTTCATTCTCTCCATGTTTTCTTCTAAGTAAGGCATATTACCTCTGGAACTCACTGCCACAGGATATTACTAATACAGGTAGCTTAGTATGTTCCAAAAAGGATTCAGCATTTATATGAAGAGAATCATCATCTGCAGTCATATTAACTGGGATGGTGTTACAAAGGACTGGGTGCCCAACCCTCCTGCTTCAAAACAATAAGCTGGTAATTTTCTGGTGGTTAGGAGAATGTCCCCAGTGTCAAAGTGTGGAAGGGTTATACCACAGGGCTCAGACATTGGCTTCTGTTGATGACTGGACGTTGGATTAGGTGAACAAATGGTCTGATCCTGCCTTATTCTCTTCAGGACATCAGCCTTTGAGCTAATAGTCATTTTTCGCCTGAAACTTCCAGCAACAAAGATCTTTTTGCAGTGGAGGGTCCCACTGATGGTTCAGAATTGTTGTTGCAAGCTCAGGAAGCTGAGGCTGATGACGTTTGGTTGTATTTGTTCTTCTGTTGTTTTGTTGTTGTTCTAATTGTAGATTAAAACAAGCTGAAGAGTAAATACAGTTTTTCCCGTGTCTTCATTGCAAAATGGCAGTCTGCTGCTCACTGTTGGTGGCCAGACAGACAATGAAATGGGGTTTTGTTACCCAGCAGAGCAGGGCTAAGTTGTTAAAATCCAAGAGTGGATCGACTGTTGGTTAACCCTAGGTATCCTCTGGCTTCTCCAACACCTTGGCTAACATTGACCATGCTGAAGTGGGCAGAGACTGCCCCACCCAAATCAGGGGCTGTCACTTTTTTGTCAAGGTAGAGTCGAAATCCAGACTCCAGAGAAACATTTTTCACACTGCAGTTACAACAACGCTTACAATAAGAGAACAAAAATATTTTGCGGTGTATGTAAAGGCCTCTGGCGGCCTTGGCTGGGCGGCCCACGGTCTGCCCGTCCTGGATGTGTAGGTCCGAGGTTGAGTTTGTAGTGGTGTCAGCTGAAATAGCCTCTTCTGAACTGCAAGCTGAGCCTGGGAGAGCTGGAATCTAGAGAAGGGGAAATAGTGACGCTGCAATGTCATTTTAACAGTGCCGGGTGGGGGAGGTCACCATGGCCATCGCTCCCATCGTCGCACCTCCTTGTGAGCCTCAGCAGCATTTTTGTTCACTGCTGGGCACTTTCAGGTGGTACGGAAGGCTGCGTAATTGCACAGGTGCATAAGGCAAGTTTGGCCGCGAGATCTGTCAGAAGATGGAGGCGCGTGCATCGACAGCAGACGTAGAGTGATTGATTTCAAACCTGAGAGGGGTGGGGCGTAGGGGCTGCCTGGGAGTTGACACCAAGAACAGCTGTTTGGCTGAGCATCTAATGATCAGCAGAAGCGAAAAAGATGTTCGTCTTCCTGAATTGTCATGTGCTCTCTAATTACCAGGATGCTGAGTCTGGCGCGAGGTTGCTGAATTGTCTCCCTTGGGAGGAGCTGAGAGCCCTGTTGCTTGAGATGTTTAAAAGTAGATGGGGCAACGTTTAGAAAGTGTGTTGCAGGGAACAGTCCCAAACCGGTCTCGGGGCGAGGAACTAGAACTAAATTTATCATGGTTTTAAGGAAGGAGGGTCTGAGAGCAGTAGTGTGACAGTGGACTTCAAAAAGCACTAGAATACAGTCAGGGAAGGGGTCGGTGATATTGCATGGGAAGGACACCTAAGGGGAAGAAGGAGTGCAGGAAAGCTGGCAGTTTCTCAAGGGCTACGTCTACACTTACACAATTAAGTTGACTCTAAGTCGACTTAGAGAGTCTACACTAGAGGACGCCCCGTCTTTCAGAAATAAATGGGGGCGGGACTCAAATTTCAGCATGGTGGGGAGTAGCTAACAAAGTGTGTGTGTGTGAGAGAGAGAGCCAGCAAGGATGTGCACATACTGTCTCCCCATCTTCCCCCTCTGCCCCCCACCCACAGAAGCAGAATAAAGGAAATGGAATATGTTTCGCAAACTGTGGCAGGGAAGGCAACCCTTCTTGATTCACTAGTGGAATTTCTGTTTAGCTGATCAGTTCCTAGGAAAGATCCTAGTTACAGGTTCTTGAGACCCCATCCTTTCTGAGACTGCATTTCAGAGAGTGGCCGGCGGGTTGGAGTTTGTAGTTTTGTTTGCAATTGCCCGGCTAAATGTCTCTCCCCTTTTCTGGTCTCTTGCAGGTGGTGCAACGCATCAAAGCCGTGGAGTCTGAGACCAGCCTGCTGGTGGTGGATAAGGAGACGGACGAGTACCTGTGCAGCCTGCAGCTGACGTGCACCGAGGAGATGGTGCACAGTGGGATCCCGGTGAATTCAAACGCGTCCCCAGCCAAATTGGCTGGCGGCGACACCGAAGACGTTTGGAAACCGCAGCTGGAGCTGAGTGGCGGGAGTGTCAAGAGCCACTCTTCACATAGCTTCTCCTCCGAGAGTGGAAGGAAGGTAAATGGCCAGGGCTAAATAGCCCGGCGTGGGGCGGCTGTAGTGAATGGCTCCGGTCCAACTGGGGCTTCTGCTGATGTCTCCAGAGTGAAGTCGCCTGCTGTCTTCTTGCAGCCGTGCGTTACCCCCAGCCTCTCCTGCCGCTCAGTTGCCTCCAGACATGTGCTGAGTTGTGCTAAGCGGGGAAATCACAAAACCCTGCCGAGCTGTGCTGGGCCCATGTGCAAAGTGAAGTGGCTGCTGGGGGCGCTCCTCTCCTCCCTGGCAGCCTGATCGGCAGAAATTCTGGGCGGTTCATCAGCCATTTGGGGAAAATGTGTGCCGCTGGGAGGAACTGCCCCAGGCTCTCTGCAGCCTCCTCTCTCCGAACAGAGGAGGATCTCTGGGGAAAGCTATTGCTGGTGAAGCTCCATTAGTGCCGTCTCCCCTCACATCCCCGAGGCGTCATCGTGGAGCACAGGCAGGGGCCGGCCATGCTATATGGGGAGGGTGGAAAGGTGGATTCCCCACAGAACTGTGGCCTTCCGCTGCACCCTTCCCTCCGTCTCCCAGCCTCTCTGCTGCCTCCCCTCCCCTGCAGACACGGGAGAAGTTAGAACGTAGGGACCCTGGGGACCGAGTGGGGCCTCTGAACGAGTTTGACTCCCTCCTTTATTTCCATGAGGGAAGGGCCCCAGGAGGAAACAAGCCGCTTTACAAGCTGCATCGTTCCTACCCCCTTAGCTTTTTGGGGAGGGTTTTTTATTAATAACTCTGTGAAGAGGGAAGGAATGTGAGGGGGAAAAGAATGGTTTTTCGGGCTGCCTTGTTCCTGAGGCTGGTTTCTTGGAGACAGTACAGGCTTTTACGCAGCAAGAGGCAGGAGGGATTTATGTCCACACTGCCCTTGCTCACTGAGGATGCCGATATGGCAGAAATGGTGCAGGCATGTTGCCTGCGGTTGGCCTGATTGTTTTATGACCTGTCTGTGAGCTGAAATTCCCGCGGGATTTCTAGTCACAAACACCTCGCAGCCAGCCAGGAAAGCCCCTTCCCTCAACTCCGATCAGTCACTGAAGGATGGAACCATCCCCCTATTTGTTAGTGACTGAAAGTCAGAACCGTCTGATGGCTGTTTGGCGGGTTCCCCTGGCAGCAGAAAGGCCGTGATCTGAATGAATCACAGGGATAGAACTCAGCTGTTCAGCTGGGTCTCTCCAGGTCAGCACGGAGGATCGCTGGAGGGGCGGTGTGTGTGAAGATCTTGTCCTGCGGCTGAGCAGTGGCTTTCACTTTCCAGAGCCCTTTTCCCTAGTCCCAAGTCTGCCTAAAAACACTTTTAAACATAGTAAAAACTAATGAAAACGTCTCTGTTTGTTGGCACAAGAGACCTGTGATGTTCTTCTCTCTAGGAGAGATGGAAGCAGTGTCTCCTTTCCCTGGGTAACAAGTTTTCCCTGCTCCCTGCCTCACGTGCTTTGATACAGATACGGCAAAGACATCACGGAGCTTGCCCTGGGTCTGTCATGGGACTTTCCTTTCCTTTCCTTGAGAGGCTGGAGTTTTTGTTTGGAAATGATTTGAAGGCCTGGATAACTGTAATCTCTGGCTTATGTAGCACTTTTCCTCCATAGATCGCCGAGGGCTTTCCGAAGGACGCTGGTGGCGTTCTCCCCAAACATCAGTGCTGATAAGGAGAGGGTCTGTGAGACGCAGAGGGTCAGTTGTCAGGGTAGTCATGCGGTCTAAGGAGCTGTGTTAGGTCACAACACAGGATACACTTCTCTAGTCCACCCCAGCAGGTACAATTTTATTTTTTACTGGGTTCCTGTGGCCTGTGTCATACTGGAAGTCCGACTAGATGACCATCGTGGTACTTCTGGCCCTCCAGTCTACAACTCGGTTCACAGAATGGGTGTGCTCACGAGACCTGAGGAGGTAATGGGCTGAGGGAGGAGAAACTTGTCAAATAATTGATTTTTAGAAGTGGTCCAAGAAATGATTCCGAGCTGTTCTGGTTTGCCCTCCTCCAGGCTTTGGATCTGTTCTCTCGGGCCATGCGCAGTAATAGAGGGGCCCCAGAGCAGAAACGAAAGCAAAGAGCTCGGTGGTGCACCAAGCCAAGTGAGAGGACTTTGCCTCCAGACCGCTTTGTCGGATTGGGGTGCCAGTCTCCATAAAGTCCATGGGCGGTATGGGGGTGCATCGCTGTCCTTTATGGATGGAGCTTGTCAAGGTTGCTCCCGTGTTGGGGGAGTCCCGCTAGCAGGTCAGGCACCAGGAAGGGGATTGTGAGTTCTGGTCCCTGGGTTACCTGCAGGTGTCTGCTGTACATGTGCACACGTGTGGCTTGTGGCAGATCGCTATGGTCTCCAGCAGAGGAGAGAACTGGGGATGGATTTGAACGCGTGTAGTGGCTCCGGTCAGGTGTTATTCCTCTCCTCCTTGGCTCCCTCTCAGGGCAGCCTTTGACGAATGTATTCCCCAGTGCTGACTCTGTGGGAGTCAGAGGTGAGCAGAGCGGCACAAATTAGGCCTCACTCCTTGTTTACGAAGGGAAACTGCTCCAGAGAGCATTGAACCGAACAACCCAGCGTGGAGAGATTGCAGGTGGGGACCTCTTGCTGGGTGCAGCAAGGAGAGTTCATAAATTCTCCAGGCAAGGCAGGGCGGCCCTCCTACCGGTGTGAGCAAAGCAGGGCCAGTGACTTCCCACTCTCCCCGCTCAGACCCAGCTGGGGCCTCCTTCCAAAGTGAAACTTTTCCTTGGGTCTCCCATTGTTTGGGAAACAGCCCGTTAGAGCCATTAAAAAAACCTCCCCCCTGCATGGAAATCCATTGTGTGCTGAAAAAAGCACAGTTTGGGTGGGGCAGGGAACAAAGTGCTGGGTGCCGGGAGCTGTGTTAGTGACCTCCTGCTCTGAAATCCTGCGAGTGCAAATGGGACAGGGGGGCTTCTGCGCAGCCACATCTGGTAGCTCCAGAGGAGGTTCTGCTTCCTATCGAGTGCCTCTGATCGCTTCCATCTGCCATCCTTGCCTCCCGGTTTTTCTGTTTTAACCAGTTTGTAACCTTTCACTTGCACCTAATAGGCAAAAATGTTAACTGTCTATCATTATAAACACCTGCAAAATCTGCCTGCAAGCAGAGCTTGCTTAACTGCACAGACTCTGCGTTGTTAAAAGACTCTCTTCCTGCATGCCGGAATAAATGTCTTGCTAAAACTTGATTACATAGGGTTAAGTTGTATTTCTTTAACATATTGTACCAAGCCGTGTGGCCCAAACATGCTCTCTTGGTGCCAGAGGTAAAACTCCTATGGGGCAGACTTGGAGTCGGGTTTGATCCAATTTTCCAGAGGGGTAGCTGTGTTAGTCTGTAGTACAGCAAAAAACAACGAGAGTCCTGTGGCACCTTATAGACTACAGATTTTCTTCGGCATAAGCTTTCGTGGACTATAACTCATCTGACGAAGTGGGTTATAGTCCACGAAAGCTTATGCCGAAGAAAATCTGTTAGTCTATAAGGTGCCACAGGACTCTCGTTGCTTTTTGATCGAATTGTTTCTTTGATTTTAGCTCCATTGTCCTAACACATGAGTGTCTGTGTCCTTGTCAGGGATGCAGAGGGAGAACGAGGCAGGTATCCATGATGTAGTCCTTTGAAGGGACTGCTCAGTGCGTAGAAGGGCCCTAACTGATGTTTAATTTCTCAGAGCTCAGTTTTGCCCTTGGTTCCACCAGTAAAAGTGAAGTCAGGATTTGGCCGTGTGATTCTATTTCTAGCCACTCAAGGCAGTCCCGGCATGATGTCCTGGACACAGGAGCAGGTGGAAGTCTGGGTGGTTCGATCCCAGTCCTGCACACTACAGGAGGGGAATCATTTTCCCCATGCACCCCATGGGCACAGGAATGCCTTTGGGACTGGCCTTTCTGGTCGCTTTGGGGGCCACATGTCCTGTGGCTCTGTAGCCGTGGTGGGCACCCTCCTGCAGCACAAGCGTATACACCTGTCCTGCTCGGCAGTTCTGGTCACGCAGTCAGCTCCGGTCGTAGGAGCCAGAGAGATTAGACAAGAACCCGGCTTTCTCAGGACTGCAAATGCAGGGATCTGTGCTGTTGTCACCCATGTCTGCAGAGGAGGTGTGGGGAGCTTTTACATAGATGCGTGTGGTGGGAACTGGAGCACTCGGGCGCTCAGCAAAGGTGGGCATTCAGACTGGGAGCTGGGCTTTTTCACACGACTGCAGCCTTATGTTGGAAGAACAAAAAACCCTCCCTCCTCTGAGACCCACCCCCCACAGCTGTCACTTGGAAGTGTATCCCCAATAGATCAACTTGCCCAAGACTGTGTCCCTTTAAATAACCATGTCAGGGTGCTGAATAATTCAGCATTTATTAAAACCATCCCGCCTGCTGTGAGACGGCAGGGCAGCCTGCCAGAAGGCTGTGCCATGAACGTTTACACTGTGCGAGAATGCCCGTTCCTTTTCATTCCACGTGCGAGAATGGTCAGGGCACCGCAGAATGATGGGTCCAAGCTCCCGTCCCCTGTGGTCTCGTAGATAGATTCGTTGATTGGAAGGCCAAAAGGGCACCATCAGATCATCTTGTATACCACAGGCCAGAGATCTGCATTGGCCCCAATGACTTACGTTTGACTCCAGCATAATTGAAGGATGCAGACCCTGTTGAGGAAAACAGGGGAGGTCAGTCCGTACGTACAGTGCGGACATCAGGGAAGAGCCACTCCTCCTGTCCCCCAAGGTCAGGGATGGAGTCGTGGCATCAACCCATATATTCGGCTCTCTGTGTATGACAGCAACGGAGGGTCCTTCATCTTTGGGGACGCTCTGCTGTCAACTCCCCCTGCGTCTCCCAGTGCTCAGCCATTATCCCTAGGGATCATTGGAGTAATTCGCGTCGGATTCAGCTCTGGTCCATTGACATGGAAGGAGAAAGTGGGTGTGTAGTTGTCATTGGGTGCCGTCGGTTTTAGGTGCCTACGGCATGGTGGTAACATCTTACCTTTACGGGGCACCTCAGAGCTCAGAACGCTGTGCGAACTCTGTACCTACAACACCATAGATATGTGGTCCCTTCTGGATCCACCAACCCGCAGGAGTAACTAGAGGGAGCATTTTGGCAGATCTACACAGGGACAAACTCCTCCTTTAAGGATCTAAAGGTGCTGAGAAGACCTTGGGTTTTAAGGTCTTGTCCCAAAATCCTCAGTTTCCTCCCCTTGGCGTGGAGCCTGCAGTTTCAAGGAATGTAGGTGTTTAAATCCAGCAGCTCTCTAGCCTGCATTGCTGGGAGGTGTTACGGGGAATCAGTCTGTTTAATATTGCTTGCCTGAAATCAGGTCTTGCTTTGCTTAGTTGGAGAGATGTGTGCACATGTGTGTGTGGTATTTGCCTGGCCTGGCATTCAAGACATTTCTCCCCAGGAAGTAAAATTAATGTAAGATTTAAGTGATGCATTGTGGCTCATTCTCTCAAACCCCATAAGCTACAAGTTGGCCTCTTGGCTGAAGGAATCGGATAATGTGTGTGTGTGGATCTAGAGCTGCAGTCTGTGTTTGGAGGGCTGCAGAAGAATATGTGCCCTTTGTGACTTGGAATAGAAAGGACACAGCTACCATTTCAGGCCGTTGTTGTTTAGAATTCCAGTCAAAGGGATTCTGAGTTTCTACTTCCTGTTCTGGTTATCTTGTGAGTGACCTTGATCAAGTCACGTACCCTCTCTGCCTTCATTTTCCCCGTCTTCCCTGTAAAATGGGGTGATTAATGTTGGCTTGCCTCACGGACTGTCATGAGACCTCAGTTGATCTTAAAGTTGCTTTGAGATCACCTGCTGGAAGGGGGCTAGAAATGCAAAGTGTTGTTAGAAAGTTCACCTCCTCTGGAGAAATGTTCCATCTTTCCAAGTTCAGATGATTCTTGCTTTGGAAGAGACTAGGAGACCCATGTGCAGTCTAAATTCTCGTATTGTCAGACTGTCTCAGCATCGAGTGGTTCTCGTATCACGCGGGAGCTGGTAAATCCTTGGTCTGTGGGGCTGCAGGTAGATGGCTCCTTATCTTTGCAATTCAGTTTTAAGTCAGAGCTTAGCGAAGCTACGTTGTCACTAGGTGAGTGCCGAAGGCCGCATGGCGGTTGCCTGCCCTCAGCAAGAGCTGTTAGCTTGTATGTAATATTTTTTCAGCTGGAGACGTTCCATTGCTTGTATTGTTGGGGGATGACGGCAGGATCTTCCGATAGGAAGACTAGATCAATAGGGAACAAGACGCTAACAAAATGCCTGAATCGAATGCGTGCAAAAGGCTGGATTGTGTTTTGCTAGGGGCTGGGCTAAGCACAATTGCCTTGTTCATCTCTGCTGGTGACTTTCCAAGGCTCAGGTCGCTGTCGTATGAAGAAATGGTCAGTGGCCTGAGAAACCTGAGCCTTTGCCCTTTGAGATCCCAAATCCAGGTGTGCACATCTGCAGCTGGACACATCTCTCTGACATCACACTGCCCCTGGGGGAATATTCAGAGGCCAACCGGATCCCTGATGTAGTCACAATGAGGTGGTTATGGTTTCACCAGGGGCTAACTATGCCTGCACACGACTAGCTGTTTGAAACAGTTGGATATTTGACTTTCTGCAAAAGCTCGTCTATGTGAAGCGGCCTTTTAGGCTTCCTTTGGTGGGGGAGATGCGTTGAGGAGGGACGGGCCAAGGCCTGACGCAAAGCGACATTATAGCTGAGAACAAATCTCATGTGCAGGCCATGAGAGCGGCAGCAGGGGAGAGGAATGCTGAACCACATGTGGATGTGCTCAAACGACTTGTAGCCATGTTCCCAAAGGGCCGGAGGAGGGATTCTGCTTTATTACAGAGCAGATTTCATGGAGCACACGGGAAGTCTTGCACATCTGGATCAGGTGACATGCAACTTTGCTGCTTTGCGGATTGTTTTTTTCGCCCTTTTCTTGCAGTGAAATCCTTGGAAAGTGGGAATGGGTCGGGGCACCTTAATGACCCATATCTGCTCACTGTTTGGGTCCAAGCCACTGCTGGGCTACTGGCCCCCAAACCGTGACCTACAGCTAGTGGGGAAAGTGGCAGATCCAGGCTCTCTTGGAATCAAGGCAGGTCTGTGATTGACTCGAGTGGCACAAAGGTTTGGCTCTTAATGCATTAAATGGAGAAGTGATGTCAGGGCAAACCCCAATGGCAAGAGACCAGAGTGATGGAAGGCGTTAGAGTGACTGCCCTGGGGCTTGGAGGCCTCTTGTGTCCAGAAAACAAGAAGTGGCAGGAGAAGCTTCCCGCAAGTTGCCTCCCAGGCGCTACTTCCATCCTTATGCTGAAAGGACCAGTGCTAGGAACAGATGTTTCACTCTCCGCACGGCCCATCCTGCCCTTGGCATCTCTTCTGAGACTGTATCAGGTGCAGGGACCGGTGAGCAACTGTCCACTAGCAAGTGGACTGAGCCCTGGGCCAGGAGTGGGACATCTTAGCTGGGGCGGTGTTTGTGGAGAAAGTTAACTTAGTGCCAGCTCTGGGTATCTACGCTGCAGTCAATGTAGCTCTCCGGGAGCCAGCTGTGATCTAGCCAAATGGAAGCTAGCTCGGGTGACTGGTGCAGGGAAGCGGCAGCAGTGTGGCTTTGCACGTAGACCAGGTGTGCTGAGCAGGCCTTCGCAGCTTTCACCGCTGCTGTAACCGAGGCGACTCGCAGCTTCAGAGCTAGCGGGGGGCTGTCTGCGGCTGCGCTTGCTCCGGTTCCTGCTGTGTGGGTGGAGGCTGAGTTGCCAGAATTCCCCTAATGCAACCATCCCAAAGACTCTGTTTGCACAGCGCTTGCTTTCCTGGGTTAATGCATTGGCCATTTTATCTCTAATATTCAATATGGTAATGATACAAAAAGTATCAGTCTTCATTCAGGGTTTTATGGCTGCTGAACATCTATTCTTCAATGTCCGCCTTTTTGCTTTTTATCCCTGCGACTGGCTGCTCCACTCGCCCCAAACTCTCCTTTCTGTTCTGGGCTTTCGTCAGTTTTTAAAAACAAAAAGGTGTCTTGTCTGGTAACTCACGTGGCACGTCTTGAGTTATAACAGCCACGAACGGCCCTGCAAAATGCAGCGTTTCAATACATAGGAATTAACAGCTGAGTCTTCATTTGAACCTTGCTTCCCGCTGCTTCTGCAAGAGTGTTAGGAGGGCAGTGTTGCTGAGTAGTTAGTGACACAGACTGGCCTTTCCTGTTTCTATTCCCAGTGTGCTCAGTGGCTCGCTGCCTAACCTTGAACAGGTTTCTTAGCCTCACTTTGCCTTAGTTTACTTCTTAGCACGACGGGGATGATTGTAACTGGGGAAGTCTCAGAAAAGATCAGGGTCCCATTGTTCGAGGTGCTGCAGAAACTCATACCAGGAGGTCCCTGTCCTGAAGAGCTTACACTCTAAATACGGCTGACAGTGTGTGGTTGGGGAAACCAAGGCACAGAGAGCCGTGAGGTGTCACAGCAGGTCAGTGGCAGAACCAGGAAGAGAACCCAGAGCTATGTCTACACTGGCAAATTAAGTCGATTAAACTAAGCCGCGTCCACACCAGACTTTCATTAAGTCGACTTAGGAAATTCTTTAAGTCGACTTAATAAGAACCGCCCATCAGGTCGACCTAAGCCCCGTGTGGACGCATAAGTCTTCTTTGTTACGTCCACCTTAGGGCAGTTAGGTGGACTTAATCCACGGCCATGGACACCACTTTGTTAAGTCGACTATTCAGACCTAGCTTTTTGTAGTGTAGACATAACCCAGGTCATCTTGTTATCCAGACTACATTGTATCTTGTGCTCTGGCCTGCTTCAGAGGGTTCTCGGAGGCTGAAAAAATTGAAGGTTGTAACGCACAGTGGGACCCTTGACTGGGTGTTTTAGGAATATGCTTTTTATTGCTTTTGTGCTGCTAAAGACCCCCATTTTAAAGATGTTCTTGTGTTTGTGCTGGAGACATATTAAACACCCAGGAAAGTTTAGTGCCTGGGTACAGACATGAGTCTCTCTTTGCTAGAGAAACACTGGTTCAGAATGTGCAATCTTTGTGTCCCCTGTCAGAGTTTATCAGTAACCAGGTGCAGATAAAATATTTACACCAAGCATCTAAATATTTACAATTCTGTTCGGGTCAGGAGTAAGTGTGTTTTTCCTGTTGCAGAAAAACCTCCTAGGCATGGCAATAAGAACATGAGAATGGCCAGACTGGGTCAGCCCAATAGTTCATCTCATCCAGTATTTTGACAGTGGCCAGTGCCAGGTGCTTCAGAGGGAATGAATAGAACAGGCCATCATTGACTGATCCATCCTGTCGCCCATTCCCAGCGTCTGGGAAGCAGAGGCTAGGGACACTTCAGAGTCTGGTTTTGCATCTCTGCCTACCTATCCCCCATGAACTTACTTTTTTGAACCCTGTTATAATCTTGGCCTTCACATCATCCTCTAGCAAAGAGTTCCACAGGTTTTCTGTACGTCGTATGAAGAAATACTTCCTTTTTTGTCAAATTCCAAAGGGGTAGCCGTGTTAGTCTATTGTAGAAAGACAAAAGAGTCTTGTGGCACTTTTAAAGACTAACAGATTTATTAAT
>ML685786.1:2978203-3058042 GCA_007922175.1 Pelusios castaneus | reverse complement strand
TCAGACGCTTCAAAGCGTCTGACGAAGTGGGATTTTCTCCCACGAAAGCTCATGCAATTAATAAATCTGTTAGTCTTTAAAAGTGCCATAAGACTCTTTTGTCTTCCTTTTTTGTGTGTTGTAAAACTGATGCCTATTAATGTAACTTAATTTAATGTGTTGACCCTTCTTGTGTTATGAGTAAATAATCCTTCCTCATTTATTTTCTTCACACCAGTCATGATTTTATAGACCTCTATCATATCCCACGTTGCCATCTCTTTTCCAAGCTGAAAAGTCCCACTATTGTTAATCTCTCCTCACTGTTCCATACCCTAATCATTGTGGTTGTCCTCTCCTGTACCTTTGCTGTGGTCTCGGTACCAAATCTTGACAGGGCCCCAACTCTTACAGAACTCAGGGGGGAGCTTGGTGGACGTCGCACAATAGTTGTAGTTATGGGTTCCTTGAGGCTGGAGGTCAGTCAGAACTTTGGCATTGAGCAGCCAAAGAAACACAATGGGAGAGATAGGTACAGGTCCCTGCTTGCTTTTCTGTATATTTTCTCCCCTTCTGCCATTGCTTGCACCGAGTTCCAGAGGGGGAGCCATGTTAGTCTATTGCTTTCACCTTTGGGGGATCCTGGTTCAGTGCTTGGTGTTGGCCAAAATGGAAGCTGGTTGGGGTCTAGCTAACTTTTTATACTCCTGCGTGTGTGCTGGGAAAGAAAGGAACCGCTCGCTGATCTCCACATACACCTGCATATATCCAGTCTAGCCATTGGAACACAAACACACTCCACCCTGGGTTTAAAAAAAAGCCTTTCTAAACTTGTTTCCGCAAATGCTTGGCACCTTACTACGCTGAACTGCATTAGAAGTGTCCAAGGCAGGTCACTGGCAGGGCAGCCCCAGGAAGCTTAAATTGCAGCTGCCTGCCATACCTGGCTTAGGAGAGATGTACAGGATTTCAGTTTCTAATTAGCCCCTTTGTAACCTTCGCGGGGGGAAGAATTGTTGACCTCCATTGCACAGCTTCTGAGCAGGAGGAGGAGAGTTCAGGAGAAATGACGTTACAATTGGTGAGCCAGCATTTGCGTGCAGAGAGAACTGTTTGTAAGGGAGTGGAAGCGGTCCCCATTCAAAGAGGGTTTCTAATAGGCATCAAAGTGTCTTACTGCATTACATGTATATGTGAAGCCAAGTTTTCTTTTTAGATGAGTGCGTCTTTTAAAAGTCTAGCCCAAGAAATTGACGGTACGTTCTGGGTGACTCCCAGAGCTGGTATGTACATTGTCCTGTGTGCCAGACCCTGAATTTACCTTCACCCCAGTCACTTACTTGCATAAGCAAACAGCCTCCTTTGCTAAATCCCCCAGGAACTGTATTACCATGTTCCAATCTGTTTCTGAAGGGGGGGTCGAGACTTACCTGAGCGGGTTCTTGGGAGGGATGGATGGTTTGAAGTCTATGCAATTAAAGGGGCTGGGCGATTTAGAGAGGGAAGCTCTGCAAACCCTATACATGCTTGACTTTGCCGCATTATTGATTTAAAACTTGGGTCTCAGGTTAACTTGACAAGGCCTAAGGAAGCTGGCACAGTGACTCTGAGGTGCCGTATTGTAGGGACAGAAGGTCCACATGCACGCACGCACGCACACGGTACATTAAAGGTGAAAGAATCCCGCAGCACTGGAACATATAGGGAATGCATTTTCTTTTTCTCCTGAACCTTAGGGTTGAAAGAGCAGATTGTTCCCATCCCTGTGCTAGAACATGAAGGCTTGGCACTGTATTTGCATCTTTTCAAAGAAACTTTAGTGACTCCCCCAACCTCTCCTTGGGAGGCTGGGCTGTTTCTTTATACCCATTTTACAGATGAGTAAATTGAGGGCATGAAGAAATTACAGCACCACACAGAGAGCTTTAATTGCTGGAATTACAACCCCCATTTACTTCACCCCATACGTGTGCCAAGTACAAGACCCTGCTTTGTCCCCTAGCTGCTCAGGAATAGGAAGGCCACTTTTATTAACTCTGACCTAGCTTTTAGGAGCGGTTCCAGGGCTCCTCTCTATAGGGTCATTATTGCTGTTCTCCAGGGTGCTAAGAGCACCTGTGATTATAGATCTGAGAAACATTAAGTGTCTTTTTTTGTATCAGAGCCCATTGGAAAATACCCCATCTTGGCAAAACACAGCCAGTAGTCTTCAAATGTTCTTTTTTCCTCTCTGCAGTTCCCTGATGTGGGGCTTGTGGGTGTTTTGAGGCCAGATCTGATAGATAAGTACCCCCAGCACCTATTTTTAAAATAATTGATTTTTTCAGACAATCAGTGCTTTTGACAATGCAGAAACAGGATGTTCTTTTAAAAATAGCACGAGGCCTTTATTTTATTTATTTTTGCAAAACCCATTTAGGAGTGAACGTGGCATCGTGCCAAGTCTAGAGTGCAGTGTTCTGTGATTCGCCATCGCAGATGGTGACGTTGCTCGCTCTTAAGACGGCCGTGCAGGGATCTCTGGTCTTCTAAGTGCTTTAGAGCAGCGGGGCTCAATGAGTGGATTGTGAGACTGTGAGCCAGGAATTGTGGGATTCCCATTTCCCCTTGGACGCCAATTGAGTGTGTAGCCTGCGGAAAGTCACTTCCCCTCTCTCTGTCTTGCCTATAATACAGGGATACTACTGACCGACTAGTAACTTCCGAAAATGGGTATATGCATCTTAGTTGGTGTGAGGCCATCAGGTGTGGGATGGGAAATGCTGAATCCTGAGAGTGGCCTTTCACAAATCCATTAAGAAAGGGTATTAATTGCGGAACGGCGGCAGTTCGAGGCCCCATTGTAAGAGGTGCTGGACGGACGCAACAATCAAACAGACAAGTGGTGGGAGAAAAGATTCTACATTTCACTGACGCACGGAAGGTTCAGTGACTTGCCGAGAAACTGAATCCAGTCCCAGCCCACTGCCTCATTCCCACAAACTCATAAAACAAATGGGTTTTTAAATCTCTGTGTGTTTGCAATGCTTTGGACTATGCCGTTTCTCCTGTCTACATCCGTCTTCTGGGATCTGGGTTCTTGAATGCACTGATATTTAAAAACCACCCAACCTTTTGTACATCACCCTTTAAGGCAGTGGGAAGTGGACGTGAACTGGCATCCCAATGTACTTTGGTTCACTTTCCTTTGGGAAATCTGTCTGTATGTGCCCTTATCCAGCCCACGTATTCATGCAAGACAAATGTGGCTTTGACGGCTGGTGTGTGGGGCTTCATGTCATCTTGAGGGCCCTCTGGAAGGGAGTATTGCCTGTCGGGTTATTTTTGACGTGGGGTGTTGTCAGGAAACCCTTCCCGAAGAGGAAGGTCTCCACCCCATGGCAGTGACTTCCTCTGCGGTGATATTTTTAGCGAAACACAAAGCGACTGGAAACAAGCTGGAGGTAAGAGCTAGATTAGGATCAGGATGAATTGTGTGGCTGTCATTGAGAACACCCCTTTTGTTCCTGGAGGGATGCACTCCCTGAGTTTCTGGCCAAAGGAATTCCTGAGTCCCGGCAGGGTGGGTGTCACTGCTGCATCTCATACCTTTGAGCAGAAGACACCAGGGAGGTCTCCACGGGGAAGAGTTTGGCAGCCTGGCACGTAAACGTCTAATGGATGCCGTGGGCTTGGGCTCTGCCCATTGAGGCCTCGGGCACACCACGGGGTGTGGATGGTCACGTCTCATGAAGCCTGAATAGGACAGATACAAGTTTCACGTTGTGTTCGTGGAGGGACCTGACCACCTGCCTGCTTAGCATCGCACGGCAAAGAGCAGGGGAATACCACAAGCACAGATAGGCGCTGCTGGGCCACGGGGAGAAAGGCCTTGATGGCGCTTCTTTTAGGGAGCCCCGTCTTCAGGGGGAATAGCCTTGTGGTCGTGGCCTTGACTCCAGAGATCTGGGTCCCAGCCGTGCCTGAGGCTCCCTGTGTGACCAGCGTGGACGAGTAACGGGGCATACGATGCTCATTTTCGTCTCCCTGCTGTCAGATTGTGTTCAAGACCGTGAGCTCTGCCAGTCTCTTACTGTGTATCTGTGCAGCGCCCAACAAAACGGAGCCTGGGCTTGGCTGGGGCCTCCAGCGCTGGTTGCTGGGGGGCCTCCTGAGGGCTTCAGAGCTGGTTGGGGCCCGGTTGAGACCTCCGGGGCCATACAGTCAAATATTCTGTGTCTGGGGTGCGGGGGGAGGACGTAGGCTGCAGCCAGGTGAAGTGACTGTTTGAGTCCCACAGCAAGTCAGCGTCAGAACCCAGGTTCCCCTCGCTTTCCGCCCACGCTTGTGTCCCACCTCTCCAGCCGTGGGCTGAGCCCGGGCCACCTTCTTGGGCTTTTACTCTGGCCTTGGTGAACCTGGGTAGGACTAAGATCTGCTCTGCCCCTAAAACTTAGGTCAGCCTGAGCTGTGTGGCCGAGGGCTGCGAGAAATTTCAGAAATAAAGAAATAAACGTGCTGTGGTTCTTCCATCATCCTAGCTATGACCTCTCGGGAAGGTGGATTAACCACAGTGATGGAAGAACCCCTTCCAGTGATGTTGGAAGCGTCTCCACCATGGTGCAGCTGCCCAGGTCCAACGTCACGGCTGTGCTGCGGGCTATAATGTAGTCGTTCCCAGTCCTGGATTTGGTAAGCTGAAGTAGGGCAGACTGTAGGGTGCCGACACAGTGCAGGACTGTCTGCCTTTCTTTGGCAGGCCTTGTTGAAAGGCTCAATGGAAGAGGTAGGAGACATTCAGTCCCGAAGCTGGCTGAAGTGTTTCTTCAGCTGGACGCACACACTTCACGTTGCTCAGGTGAAGGAGCAGAGATTGCTTTGTGAACAAAGGCCGGTTAATCCTGCAGCCTGGAGTGGATACAGCACCTTTCGCAGGTGACTGTTAAAAAGCTTTAGAAAAGGCTGGGTTTGTGAGCCAACCCTCACAGCTCCTCTCTGAGGTCGGAGTTCTCCCCAAACTACGGCACAGTGGGGGTAAGCGGGTGGCCCGAGGTCCCGCAGTGACTCAGGATTTGCACCCGGGATTCCTGACTCCCAGACCCTTACCCCGACTAGTAGACGGTGTCGCGTGGAGTAGGAAGGCTCATAGGAAGATTTGTGCAGTCCAAGGTTTATCTGTAGCTGAAGGTCTTTGTTAGAGCAATGTAAACAGAACGACGGTTTCTTACTTACTCTAGTAGCATCAAAATCTGAACAAGCTCAGTTCCCTTTTGCTACTTAACACATTCTTCATGAAGACGAGTTTCCCCTCAGTGAATATTGACATTAAGTTCAACGGGATGGTTTAAAAATCAGTTTGTCCAGCCATGAGCCTCAGCCAATCGTGTGACCAGCTGAAGGACGCTTTGCCACGAATGCTGCTCTGCTTATAAAACAGAGCTCCCTTTAGTAAGAGACCTAGTTACAAGCTGGATCCGTTTCAACTATTCTGCGTTTCCATTTGATAGTAAGAATATTAAATGGTTTAAAACCACTTAAGGGTATTTTGGCTAAATCTAGGTTTCACACACGTTCACTTGCCACGTGGAAAGTCCTTTGTGGCGGCTTTAGTCTAGGCCTCTCCTAATCCTGTGCGCCTGACTGTTACGACTGTCTCACGAGCAGTTTGACATTGGTGCAAGTACTTACGTTTTATGTTATATTGTATGCCAATGAGGCTTCCAAAGGGGGACATTGCTCCTCAGGTTTGCTCTGGTGGGGAGTAATCGGTGGGTCGGTAAAGAGCTCTGATCGTCCTTAACAGGAGGGCTTGTTGCTTCTCTCAAAGGCCCAGATGAGCATGAAAACTTTTGAAATAAATGGGTCACAGTTTACCACTGAAGTTTTATTTGCAACAGAAAATGGCTTTTTCGACAAAGCCAACATTTTGTGAAAAATGCCCATTTTTGTTGCCCGGGTGTATTTTTCAAACAGATCCCCAAGGGAAATTCCAAAGGGGGAGCCATGTTAGTCTATTGTAGAAAGACAACAGAGTCCTGTTGATCCCCAAGGGAAACATTTGTTGAGGAGTTGCCAACTGAAAAATGGAAGTGTTTAGTTTGGGGGATTTGGGGAGGAATTTTCAGTTTTTTGTCTTTTGATGAAAAATCCACTTGTGTGCGTCTGGGAGCCCATTATTTCCCAGCCTGTCCAACCCATGTGCTTTGCCCACCCATAGAATAGCCCTGTGGGGCAGGATTTTACAATGTGCCTACGGTGCTCAATTTCCCTACGTGCCTAACACTCCTGGGCGTTTTAATGGCATTACCAGGGTTGGGTTTTGGGGTTTTTTGGTCTCATTCTCTTTAGAAATGATTCTGTCCATAACTCATGTCCTTTCTACTGTTCTCCTTTTCCTTCTTCATTTTAAGTAGTCATCACATTTACATCAAAGCAGGATCTCAGATCCCTCATTCTGCTCTATCCACAAATTGTGCCCCCCCCCAAGTTGTTTTTTGTTCATGGCATTGGACTTATTGTCTTTAAAATACTTTTCAGCTATTATTTAGCACCCCAAAATGTTTCAAGCACCCTACCGCCATGCTTCCCTGGAGGCACCCACCTTCCACACTGGGGACTGGGGAAGGGATTTCATGTTTTTCTTTTTTTCCGTTTGGGTTTGAATTTTAAAAATTGGCGAAATAGTAAAGTGTGTGTATGTGTGTGTTCCTTCACGTGCATGCACACACACTGTTTCTGTGTGACGCTGGGTCTCCCCCCAAAAGATCAAATGCAATGGACGGGTTCCCTGGGTAAAAACACTGGCAGCCACCGCTCTTCAGCCTGTAGCAAGGTAGGTTTGTGTCCTGAAGAGCTTAAAATCTAAACAGGCAACAAGCTCGCAGAAGACTGGGGGAAAGGTGGCAATGTGGGATCTGAGAATCAAGCTGGGCTGTTTCTGACTCTTACACCATCGGTCGATTCAGGGGCCAGTCACCTCTGCACATCTCTATTACCTCTGCTGAGCGTGCATAGGAATAACAGGGGACAGTTTGCTGCTGCAATTATTTGTAATTTGAGTATTTAGAGGCCCCGGCTGTGCTCATGGTCCCCTGTGCTAGATGCTGTACATACACTGGTAAGAGACAGTCCTTGTCCCTAAGGACTTAGTCTACATTGGCAAGGAGGGGTGAGGAAACAGAGGGGACGTGATTTGCCAAGTCACTCAGCAGCTCTGTGGCAAAGGTGGAAATAGAATGCAGACTCGCAGTCCGATCCCTGTCCACTGAACTGCACAGTGGCCCTCAACTGGGACTTGGGTGACAATTCTGTGAATAGGCAGCGTGGGTAGAATTCAGCTCCTTCTCTGACAGCTGGTCTGGCCTGTGCAGGCTCAAAAAGAAATCTAAAACAGACCTGGTGCTGAACAGACAGACACATGGAGCAGATCTTTGTGTAAGAAGGTCCATTTTTACCTAGTTCTTCTCCAGAGTAGAAATGTGTGGAGTTAATTAAAATATAATTATTTACTTTATAATAAATATTCCAGAATTGCAGAGGGGACAGCAGCGTTCCAGTCATTAGACGGGGCATGTGTAATGAGATTTTAAAGCATGCTGAACATAATCCAGAAGACATTGGCTGCATCCTGTTGGCGACGGAACTGGTTTGTTAGTGAGGTCTGATAGCAGGGGAGTCACAGACAATGTGTAAGATTTCCAAAGGGGTCCATTTGAAACTATTTGGGGGCCCACAGATGAAAAAGCTTGGAACCACTGATCTAAAGCTTTGAGCTGAAACAAGCAAGCGCACACATTTTTTCCATTGCTCGGTCGGTTTAGTTGTCTGCATGTCAAGCCGTCATTTGAATGGGGATTAATGGCCATTTGGTCATGCACCTGATCAGCGTTCGATTGTCTGAATGCCACGGCAGACGTAGAAAGCAAACATGATACTAGGTTGTGTTAGCAGCCGGGGAGAATCGAAACAGAGCAGATGCTGCTGTTGTGATGAGGGGTTAATGGCTTATAAGGTTAAAGCCAGAGCAGCGTGGAACTAATGGAGTGTGTGGGTAAGGGAGAAGTGGGAACGCTGGGCTCAGTGTCTTTCAAGAGAGGTATTGTCGCTTTTTGATTTGGGGCATCATAGTGCCGAAGAATCCTGGACCAGGGTGCTGCTCTGGGTATCTTTGCACCCATCTGAGCTCACCTGGGTTGATGTGCTCCAGGAGGTCCTTGCTGGGTGGAGAGTGCAGCGCTGAGCCCTGAGATCTAGCTGGTTTGGACAGTCCTAAAGGCAAAGGGCGTTGGGCTTTGTAGCCTTGTTTGGAAACCGGAGGCAGGAAGGCTTCTGGGTGTCAGCAATGCAGGGACATCATCTAAAAGCCAGGAAACCAGCTCGGAGCTCAGAAATGCTGGATTTCCTGCAAAGGGTGCCCAGAGCCTGGAGGGGAGTAACTGGAGCAGAGAGCAGAAGGGAGCTGGAGGATCCTGGCGAAGGAGCAAAAAAGGGATTAAGATCAGCCACAAAAGGGGGCAGTAAACTGGTCTGCAAGGCCTTTCCTCTTCCGAAACCTGTTTATTGGGAGCTCTCAGTGTAAACTTAAACTCCATAAAAGTGGGATTTTTTTCATGAGAAGGCCCAGGCCAGGGAGTGGGCCTAGGGACAGTGGGTGGTCTCAGGCGAGGGTGGGAGTCAGAAGATCTGGGCTCCGTGCCAGGCTGCCTCGTTTACCTTTGGCGAGCCACATTGAGTCGCTAAGGTGAGACCCTTCAGTTAGGGGCCTGTTTTTCTGAGAGGTATTTAAGTCAAGAAAAGAAGGGAGTGCTCCGCACTTCTGAAAACTATGCCTAGGGCAGGTTTTAGGGCCCTGATGATAGGGAACCATTTTATTTTAAAAGGTTGGCTTTTGCTTTTCTGTGGACCTGTTCTGTAAAATACAGACTATAATGCCTGCTTCCCCAGAGCATTGACATACAAAGAGAAAGATGGCCTGACTCTGCTACAGCTTTTCTATGTGACCTTGGGCAAGTCATGTATTGTGAAATTTTCAAAAGTGCCTAAGTCACTGAGATGCCTAAATTTCATTAAAAGACAAAGGGGTTTAGGTACCTAGGCCTGGATCCTAGGTACCTAAAAATGTTCCGGTGTCTAATCCCATTGCTTTCAAAGCTGAATGCTTCCTTCAATGCCTGTGACTGTTCTGGTGGAAGGGGGAGTAGAAAGTCTCAGAGGCACAGGCCTAGAGAGAAATATTGCATATTTGCTCCTCGGTGCTGCCCCAGAGACAATATATTGCTGGATGCCGCTACCGCAGAACGGACTGTCTTACGCTAAATTCAGGGAGCTTGTGTTGCGGGGACACAGCAGACTTCACCGATGTCAGACTGTGTGTGTGCTGCGTTTAGCGCTTTCCGGAGAACGACTTTAAGGGAGGCGTTGTCTCGGGCTCAGAGCAAAGGCCGGGGCATCAGCATCACTCAGTTCGAGTCTGATTCTGCTGGTGACTGTGGGCAGGCAGGTCAGCTTGCACGCGGTGGGATGGGGCATGGTGAGACCCGGGTGCAGGGCGATTGTGGCGCTCAGGGATGTGGAAGTGGGCGGTATTACTGGTTTGTTTCGCCTACAAAATAGAAAATCATCTGGAAGAGCCAGAGTAGCAGGGAGTGGGGGGCCCAGTGGAATAAACTCGTAGCCAGCAGGGGTGACCTGCTCCCAGAATAGATGGAACGCGGGTTCCTTCCATGCTCCGGGTGCTGCTGTAAGCCAGAGGAAGCAATTGCAGCTGGCCCCTCCGCTGCTGTGATGGATGCCTCTCTTGCAGTGATGCTCGCCCACAGGGCATCCCTCTGTCTGACACGCTGCGCAGTGCAGGGTAGATGCCCTGGTTCCATCCCCACTGGCTGCTTTCCTCCAATGCCTGCATTCCTCCTGGATGCCTGGCTTTCTGAGCCTGAGAGGCGGCCCTTGCTCCTCCTCCTCCTGCCCAGAGGGGCTGCCCATTCCCTCTGATGTGCAGACACCGAGAGCTCATCCTGCCTACCAGCTGTTGCTGGGCACAGCGTCAAGGGAGTCGGTCCCAGGCTGCGACAGGAAAACAGCCCTCGAACATGCCACAGTGACTTGTCCTGCCCTCTGCGACTGGCTTGCAAAGCCAGCAAGTTTGCGCAGCGCGGGAGTCCTGGGCCTGTTAAATGAGTGAACCCCCGCTCTGAAAACTAATTTGATCACCCGATGGCATCTGGCCAATGAGATTTGACCTGAAAATCCAGGCGCAGAATGAAAAGGCTTGGCATGTTGGGGAAATAGACCAGGGGGAACTGTGCTGTGTTGGCAGCCTGGGCTCAGCTTGCTGCGTGGTTCTGTGTAGGGACAAGTGTTTGCACACATGTGCTGTGCACTGCAAGTTGCTGCTGTCTTTAGCTTGTCTGCAGGAGAGTGTCTTCATGTGCTTCAGAAAGGCCTGTTTTATTGAATAAGATGTTCCACGTGGATCCAGCACTTTGGCTCTTCAGGCACTCCCCAGACCAGGGGCTCGATCCTCACACAGTCTCATGGGAACTGGGGAAGAGTCACTTGTGCGGATGCAGGACGGAACTCTTGCAACTGTAACCTTCGGGTGGGCCAAATTCATTTAATTGCCCTTCTCCAGTGCCCCACAGAAATCAATCCCAACCCCTATGGGGAAAGCAGCTGGAGACCCAGGATCCAGTCTGTACAGGACTCACGGCGAAGCTTGCTCAGAGCTACACTCACACATTAAAATACTACTAAAAACAAACATAACAATGAACTTTATTAACTACTAACTAAATGAACCTTATCCTAAGAAAACAAACTACAATTAACCAAGAACAATCCCTTGCATGAAAGATACCCAAGAGTCCCAAAGTCTGTGTGGAGTTCACCCAACTCTCAGCTACAGTCTCTGTTCCAGTGTGGAAGCTTGAGTGGCAAGAAATAGCTGTCCTCTTCTTTCTTTGCTGGGATCCTCTGTAGCATTACATGCAGGCTTTCTCTTCTCCTCTGCAACCAGCCCTCAGTCCCATATGCATGTCTGCAAGGTCTGTCGCAAATGACTCCTTTACATGGAGAAAACATCTTGTTCACTCCTGGCTCAGCTCCTCTCCAGAACACTGAGCACATGGTCTCCCCTCAAGGCAGCTCCTGCCTGCTGTCTGCTCAGGCTGCTGCTCTCCAGTCATCTGACTGACAACATCACATCACAGCAGCAGGGTACACTGTGGAGTATGCTAAAATTGCTACCACTCCCTGCTTCTGGAAGTTTCCAGTTGTTTCCAGTTGTGGGTCACTAATCTGCCCAACAACAGTAACCCACCCTCAGTAGGTCTCTCAGAGATAGCCTTTTCAGGCATATGGGTTACACAACGTTCTCTGATCTGCGTAGCCCACACAGCCTTCGTGATGGCTTCTTGGCTGTGCCATGCAGCACCACTGAAACGCACCTGCCTCTGGGGTGAAGGGGATTAAGCTACGCAACAGAGGAAGGGGAAATTTTGCACAACCTGCATGGCAGACTCCTGCTCTTGGATTCACACTGTAGAATCTGTAAAGTCCACGCAGTTCTTCAGTGTTTTCTGCACAGCCTCCCCCGCCCAGGTCTGAATCTGTGGTTTGAGGGAATGTACATGTTTTATGCCGGACACTTAGAGCACTGAGCTGTCCTCTCCAGCCTCCTGCAGTACCAAGTATGGCTGTTTCCCTTCTCAAATAGACATGTAGGACCCAGTGACCATAGTGGGGCTGGTTCAGTGCGAGAGGGATGTCAAGTCAGGGCAGATCTTGGTCCAAAAGACTCCCTTCACCTGCTCATCAGGTGGACCATTTAACCCCCCAGCTAGTCTCTGGAGAGCTGCCCCAGAATATCCAATAGGCATCAGTAAATCAGAGACACCGAGCGGAAAACCCTCATCTCTGTTTGCTGAGGGCTTGAATAGTGCAAACCGCAAGGTGGATTGATTTAAATCAAGGCCACTGAAATCAGCGATTTAAATCACTAAGTGGAAAGCCTCAATGGAAATCCATGATTTTAATGAACTTTTCCATTTGTGCTTCAGTTACTTTCTTAAAGAAAGGTGCATTCTGCTTGGTTGATGTAATCATTAAAATGTGTTGATTTACAACAACATAGAGCCTTTAACGTAATTTGGTACAACTTTTTGCTAACTTGGAGGGTGCACCGTAACTAGACACATTTATTTAAGCAATTATGTAGCTTAATATTTTCAGATTCTTTATTGCTTGTTTACTTGCTACTCAACTTTTTACTCAGGATTTGTATCAAGCTGCATTAGGAGGGTAACTGGAATGTAATGAAACACACAGCTTATTTTTATTAATCAAAACGAGCCCTTAATACAGCACATCATTTATTGTATCGTACTGATAAAGCTTGACCTCAAAGTTAGATGTTCCCCTCCCTCCTTCCCACTCATTCTTTCTTTGTAGAAAAAAGCAACCTTTAACTCAAAGGTTTTGAAAGAGACTCATGGATTTTACCTATTCTATTTTTATTTAAACATTTTAAGAGATGATAATACGTTTAGGCGGCAACGTATTTTGTCTTCAATTCAGATTGCATTTTAAACAGGCTTATTTTTAAAAAGAAAAAAGCTTGTTAGAATTAAAGAACAAAACGAAGCAAAAATTCAATTTAAATCAACAAAATAACTTTTTGATTTGCCGTCCTTTCCCCAAGTCATTGATTTGTATTCACCCTGGAGTTGGGTGTTGCCCGGCCATTACATTCCCTCCAGCTTTACCCTGTTTCTTTCTCCCTGGCACAAACAAACCCTTCTCTGCAAAGGAACGGGCTTGGCGCGCGAGTTCATTCACTATCCAGAACAGAAATTCTTTACATTCCTCTCCAAAGTCAAAGCCCACCCGTTCTTTGGCACTGAGGCTGGAACTTGGAATTGTGTCCTGACTCTCTCACACTGGCTATCTATCAGAGCTTCTGTTCACATTCATGGGAATGGGGACATTTACTTTATCTTCCTACTCTGTCCAGAGGCTGTCCTTTCCTCCCTTATTTCCCTAGAAAAGCAAGCAGGCATTACCTTTATATGATCTTTTGGCAGATTGCACTGGAAAAGTTGTATCTTTTAAAGAAAACAAATGTCTATGCCTCTCCGTTCCTCCCCTCCTCTTCCTCCTCTGAGCCAGCTGCGTGATGCTCTGTGCCAAATGCATGTTGGGATTTTAGGCTGGAGAGCTGTCCCGTGAGGTATGTTACAGAAACAAGGAATGTGTGGTGGGACGCAGGGCTGTGATGAGCCTGCCACTCATTCGGTATCTAACTGAATGAAGAAAAATGCAAAAATAATTAAAAAATAAAAAATTCTTGAGGCCTCTTGAAGGAGAAATTCACCAGCTGGGGAATTCCTGAGAAATTGATATAGAAAAACCTTAAGCCTAGATATCACTGTCTGAGAGTCCTGCGTCACTTGGCTCAACGTGCAGCTGATAATGAAGGCCTTGTGCCGAGCTCAAGTGTGCTGCTTTGCAGAAGAATGCCACGGGCAGAGGTGTTAATCCCCAGCACTATGTTGTTAACTATCTCGCCTGTGTTATCCTAAGGGAGAGGTTTTATCTGGGCAGGATGACGAATTTATGAAACTTCCCATCTCTTTGAGCTGCCCCTTTTCCCTCCCCCATAAACAAATAATGAGGAAATACACCTGTATGCACGTGGCATTGTTAACTGGTGGAACTCACTGCTACTGTATATCAGTGAGGCTAAGAAATTATCAGGATTCAGAAAAATTCAGAGGACGGGAACGCTCTTAGTTACTATAGATAGAGTTTACATTTCTTATAGGGTATATCATCCTGACAGGTCAGTTATTCTATAATTGTCTGCTGGGGGGTTCTTTCATCTTCCTTAGACTCTGGGGCTGGCCAATATCAGGAGCAAGATGCTGACTTCAGGTAGCTGGACCGTTGAGCGGATCCAGGCCAGGAGACTCGGTATCCGTAACGGGGCGTCGTGATGCCAGTGAAGGTGTCTGGGTGCCGTCTTGGTTGGCACTTGGCAGAGAGATGAGCAATGGAATGAATGACTCCCAGAGCTTTCCTCTGATCCCTGCGGGCAGTTTCTCCAGGTGGGGATGCAGAGGAAGCGTGTGGCTAATCAGAGGACGTGAGCCACCCAAGTTCTTGATCCAGGACCTCTGAATTAAATTTCTACTTAGAGGGAAGAGAGTGACTTCTGCTCCTGGCTGGAAAAGTCTGTAACTTGTCGAGTCCTGGAGAAAAATATTCCAAGGCAAGTAAATGACTTGCTAGCGGAATAACCAGTCATTTGATGCGGAAGGTTGGGGACTTGACCCGTTAGGTGTTTGTAACTCCAGGGCCAGTTTGTTTTTTCCAATAAATTCCAGCAGCTGGCGGAGAGACCCTTTATTGCTGAGACCTGGCTATTGGCCCCCTGAAAGTGTCACCTGATCTGCCTTGTACCCGTTAAAATGCTTTGCAGCTTCCTGAAGAGGACTAGGGAGTGGAAAAGTGGCAGACCTTCTGAACACAAAGGAGCTATTGCGTTAGCTGGACTGGGAGAATTAGAGGAGCTCAGGGTCCCGAAAGAGGCTGCAGTTAGGCCAGCGTGAAGTCGCTCATTCTGGCAAAGCGAAAGTATTCCTATCTGGGAAGAGGAATAAGTTTTACTGTAGCTCTCCGCTGGGGTCCCTCCTTCTCTCTGGGGCTGCAGATCAGCTCTCACTCAATCTGGTGCCCCTTTTTCTCTGGCTCGTGGGGTGCTCCCTCTTTCGGCCTCAGTCCTCCAGCCAGCTCACTATTTAGTTCTCACCTTCCGGGGTGCCCAAGTCCCGCTGGACAAGCTGTCAGACAGTCTGCTGGTCCAAGTCTGGATCCAGCACCACCCGTCCCTCCCGATTCTACCCCAGGGCCCCCTCCCAGGCACCTCTGTTGGTGTCTAACTGCATGTGCACATTGTACCGCGCCCACCGCAGACCGACTGGTCCTAAAAGGGTGTAGCCCAGGCCTGTGGAAACAGGAAGGACCATTGTTTTCCTCTTCAGGGTGGCTAAGTTTGCACTATGCACTTTTGCGACGGGGTGTGATCCCTGCCACAGCCCCTGGGGTAAATGCCGCTAACCTGCACAGTTACTGGAACAGCTCGTTTTACTCTACTGGTACATCGCGCCGCATTGGGGCTATACCCGGGCTTTGCCAGTGTCCCTACCCCGCTGGTGCAGACGGAGCCTTGGACTCACGTTCCTGTTCAGCAAACTGGACCAATCTCACTTTGTAAGAGATTCGGGTTTCTGTCGACAGCAGAAACAAGGGGGTGTCAGTCCAGGCGGCCTCGATGTCTAGGTTGATGGTGAGCGAGATCAGGCAACCGTGAAAAAACCCAAGAGCATTTGTCAGGGGCAGGAGGCGCATGAGATTTGTTTGTTTTTTGTGCATGTTTCTAAAATATCAAGCACTGAACCATGTCAGCAGCAGCACCCAGGACCTGCTGATTGGACCCGGCTGCATCAAATCCTGTTTTATGTCGTCGTCCTTTCCTTTCAACTGTCTGTTTTCAAGCCGCCCTACTCCAAATCAGCTCTGCCTGCTTTCTCCCCACGACCAACCTGTGTTCTGTTCACCCTGGATCTTGCTGCTGTGAATGTACTCTGGCTGAGCATGCCCCATTTTATTGGGTGAAACTGCAGATGCTGAGCAGACCTCTCATTCTTTTTGTTTTCTTTGGTGCATTAAAAGATCAAACCAGTTTTCTCACCCTCTGCTAGTGAAACTGTTGCCAAGAGCTGAAACCTTAGACCATAATGACTGTTTTCAGAGTCTCTGAATGGGGTCGGAAAGTAGTTGGCTCTCTGCTGAAGTCCTCCTTGCCGGTATCAGGATGGGTTAGGTCTTAGAGCAGAATTTCCGTAGCAAAGGAGGAGCACTTTTTCTGTTCCTTCTAACTTGCAGCAGTCCGAAAACAGAACATAAAGCGGCCACACCCCTCCACGAGGGCTGGGGAGGCCTGACGCAAGGATGGCTTGCTTATTTTATCAGAGATTTGGCCATGTTGTCCTTTCTGCTTGCTGGGGCAGCTTGATAAACTGGGTGGAGAGCGTTGGCGTCAGGCCTTGCAGAACACTCCCCTGAATGCGGGCACACGTAACCTCCTTGCCAGCTCTTGATAAACGGGACGTTCAGGAGTCGGAATTTTATTTGAGTGGCGAACAGCTAGTCTTCCCAGCTCTGTCCCCGACGGCCCATCTCTGGACTCCCTTCGAGTCCATTGCTGGCACCCCTAGAAAGTTAACTGGACGTTTACTTTTAGCGAGCCATTGTGTCAGCCTTCTTAAAATACTGTTTGTGTTAAAAGGAACATAGGACAAATCAAGTGTGTGCAGGTCTGTTTGCCTTGGATGTCTCAAACTGAACACCTAATCATCTCTTTTACTGGCTTGGCTAGTATTTTTTAATGCACTCCCTCTTGACCAATTAATCAAAGGCTGCTCAGCTCCACCTTCTTTTATACTAGCTTCTCTTTGTGGTTCCCCAGCAATCACCCAGTGCTGGTTTGTTTTGACTTTCACGATTTAAATCCTTTAAAGAAAACAGACCTGTTCTCATTGCAATAATTTCCTTAATGGAAATCTCTCTTTTCCTGCACCTGCATTGTCTCAGGAGTCCTAACTCGGTCACAATTCCTTCTGTGTTCCCCTCGATCCAGAGTGCAGCCCTTTCTGGGGAGCTGTCTCGGGCAAGCTTTGCTTTGGTGTGTGGTGGTGCTGAGGTAGGGCATGCATTCTCTGTGTTTTCCCTTGTCTCCCCCAAACCCCAGTTGATTCAATAATTACCAGGATGAAGACCCAAAGAGAATGTGAGGTAGAATTATAAGGTGCATGGGCCTGTTCTGCTGGGAAGTGACACAGCTCACGCAGACGAGAGACCCCAAAATCCCCTGTTAGATAATGCTGCTATTCTGTGCTGGAATTCCCTGGTCAGTCAGAGATCTCTCCGCCGGGGCTCTGCCCTCCACCCGGGGTGAGCGCCGATCCCCGCCTTAACTTGCCTAATGAGAGCTGCCTTTTGCATGGGGATTTCTATAACTCTAAGGAAGAGGCTGCCATGCAGTCCAGAGGGATTTAGGAAGGGTGGAAAATCTAGGCTGATTCCTCTCCTAAGACGCCAGCAGCTGATAAAACTGAAGTTTGAACCCTCATTTCTGGCAGCATGCTGGAAAACTTTTCTAGGGAAACAAAAAGATGAAACCTCTTTCAGGTTCCCCCGGCTGTTCTGGTGTCTGCAGAGAATGGCCGCTCCTGTACAGCTCTGTGGGTGAAAATCACGACTTCCTCCACTCATCTTGCTCATTATTAATGTAGTGATCGTTTCACATTTGTACGGAGCCCCTCAGGCAGATGCAGGGCTTTGCACGGTGACGAAACGCGCTGGGGAAGGTCCTCAACTCCATACACTCATGGAATTCCTCAGGGGAGTAACTCTTGGGATAAACCAGCATAGCTGAGGGCTTTGCTTCGTTCTCCAGCCTGCTGCTGACCAGTGCAAAGAGTGTTTAACGCTTCTGAATCAGGATGGGAGTATTTATACCCACTCAGTGCAGGGCACTGGAGATCAACTCTTGTGCTTTCCCGGGTAGGACGGCAGTTACCACCAAAAAGCACGAAAACAGCCTTTCCATAAGGAAATGTGAGACTGCTGTGGTGCTCTGAACTGGTTAGCTCTCCCACCTTCTACATCCTTCCTGCTTTTGTTTTCTCTTACCCACCAGTTCTCCAATACAGTACCTGCTAAATTGTACCCCAGAGGCCCTGGCTGGGGCATTGTGGAGATCTAACAGGCATGGCCTGATTTTCAGATCTTCTCGCGACCTGCACCTCCCACTGACCTCACTGTTCAGGTGCTCAGCACTTCGGAAGAGCCAGTCATTAGCACGGCCGAGTTTTTTTCTAATGACAGGGTTGATGGTGCTCTGAGACCTGCCCTGTTCCAGCTGCTGCTGCCGCCAGATTTATTTCTAGAATCTGCTACCCCACTCTATTTCCTCCGGCTGATTGAGTCAGTACTAATGAATCTGGTATTGATGCACTATCGTGTGCAGAACGATCCTCGTGCATGGACCCATACTGCCGTATGGAGTCCTTGGGAGTAAGGGCCATAAATAAAGATCCCTTTTCAGGATCGGCTACTTGGTTGGTAAAATTGTGGTACTGATGTGTTGCACTTGGGCATCACGGCTTATGAGTTAGATGCTCTTAGACGGACACCGTAAAGGTAGAAAAGGCTGTGTTACTCTTTCGTTGAGAGAACTCATCTAACACAGCATTATTCTTACCCCAGTTTCAAACTCTTTTCCTCTTACTTTTCCAGCCCTGCTCTCTTGCACTCCCCCCAAGCCCATGGTTCAAACTACATCTCTTTCTCCTCCTGTGCCCATGTCCTCTTCTCGCCACAGACCTTCTGGCTGGGAATCCTCTTCTCCTGTCAACAGGCCGTCTGTGCTCTAGAAACCAACTAGCATTTTGAACTTCCTTGTCCTTGGCCCATTTTCTGCTCTCGAGAGTTGGTAACAATTTGTCGGCTCTCTGTGTGGGCTGGAGGTGGCGTTGAGAAGGGAGTGCGACCTGATAAGGGCCATGTGCTGCTCTGGAGCCCCTGTTAAAAACGCATGTCAAAGTTATGGTCTTATCACCCCATAAAGCTGTCACTGAGTCCTGCAGCTGTCTCTATCTCATTGCTCTGACCTTCTCTGAGGATCCTAGTCTCATGTTGCCCTGGGTTGGATAATCTTGCCAGAACAGATCTTCTGTTGAAACCCTCTATCTGTGGTTTCTAAATGCTTTGTATCCTCTTTGTGAGTCTGTTCTTGCTCCTAGCGATAAAGTGCATGGAGCTGGGAGGAGAATGTTGGCTCTCTTACCCAGCCATGTCCGTCCTTGCTGTGCAGATAACCCAGAAAGACAGATGTGCTTTGTGTAGACAATAACTTCTAAACGGTCCTGTAAGCAGGTGCCTTTCCCGCTCTGTTGTATAAAGTACATGTGTTGTGTGGAGTCTAAACACTCATTGTCAGGTTTGTCTTTACCAGTAAAGAAATTAGCAACGCTGATATAAAAGTCAGCTTGGATCTTCTTTTCGGTTTGGTTGCTTGTGTGGCTCCTCCCTTGGGGTTGCCCAGCCCACACCCTAGATCTTGTCTCCCTAGAGAATCACTCTCACCTTCCCCAGTGAGTCAGCAGAATGCATGTAACCCTTTGCTAGGAGGATGAACGCCTGCTCTCAGGGCAGGGTGCAGAGAAGGAGAGTGGCCATCTAGCTTCTTGAATCTGTCTTGCATTCTGTCACCACGGTGCGGGGAGGGACTGGGAGATGTAATTGATTGCAGCGACTGGGGAAAGCATCTAGGCCAGTGTGCTGTGTGAACTGCTACACGGAAGATAAGAGGGGGTAGGTTGCTAGGGGGAGAGGAAGCTGTAGGATCTTGTCCTGGACTACAGACTCTGGTAAAAGCCTGAAAAGGGTGAAATAGCCACAGGGAGCAGAGAAAGGTGCAGTAGTAACCTGGTGGGGGGACAGAAGATAGGAAAGGAACCCAGGGAAACAGCAACAAGCAGACTCTAGGTCCCGGGGCTGGAATAGTGGGTGGGTCTGCGTTCCCTGTCAATACCTGAGCGGCGGATTGGAAGACTTCCTGAGACGCTTGTCCAGTGGGACTCTGCCACATTAAAAGATTGCATACCTAGAGCTCTGCCAAGGGTGTTAACATCTCCCGCTAACCAAGTCCTGCAGCGATGGATGAGTGGTGGTGGGGACAGGAGCCGTGATCTCTGAGCATGCCTAGTCAGAAATCTGCATGTAGGCAGTAGGCATGCATTGGTGGGTTTGCGTTTGGACTTTGAGACAGAAGCGCAATTTGGCAGGTGCGGCCGCAACTCAGCTATTTTTATCAGGATGCCCTCTGCTTAAGTCTCATCAGTGCTTCCCTCCTCAGACATCATCCTTTGGTTGAGCGGACGATGAGAGTGCCTGTGATTTGGGGTAAACGTCTGGGAGTAACCTGAATATTATTGTGATTTTTGGTGTAAAGGACTAACTGTTACAAAGCAGGTTTATCTCCGTGGTGAGATAGAGTGGAGTACCCACGGGGATTGTGTGTGGCTTCACGTTAAGTCGTGCTTGGGGAGTTCACACTTGATACTTGGTGAAATCGAAGTATGGAATTCACAACGAGTTTGATCTGTGCCCTTCTCCTTCACACTGTATCCTGAGGTTGGTCCTCATGCTTCAGAGAGAGTGAAAGAGCCAATAACACTTCCCTGTCTCAGGGTGTTGTGAGCAGAGCTAAATTAAAGAGGTGCTCAGATTCTGAGAGAATGAGGACACATAATTACCCCTGCAAGCGGTGTGTACATTGGCTGTGAATTAGATGGTCATTACCTTTTTCATGTATTCTCACTGAGTGTGGGCTTTCAGTGCTAGGTCGATTCATCCCGACTGGTTTACAAAGTGAATTTAGTGCTATTCATTAGTGCCTCAGTTTACCCACAGAAGAAGAATGGATGAAAGGATGTTTCTGAGGTCCTGGGTGACTCAGGCTTGGCTGCCTTGGAGTTACTGACATGACTACAGGTTACTTCTTTCAAAGTCTTTGGCAGGTGTTTCTCCTGAAGGTTGTCATATTATTATCTTGAAAATCCTGGAAGACGGGAGAGATTCCAGAGGACCGGGAAGGGGCAGATATGGTGCTAATTAATAGAAAAGGGAATTAAGGACAACCCGGGAGATTACAGACTTGTCAGTTTAACTTCAATCCCTGGAAAGAAAATTAAGCAATCAATTTGCAACCACCTAGAAGGTAATTAGGTGATAAGTAAGAGTCGGCAAGGATTTGTCAAGAACAAATAGCGTAAAGCCACCAGATAGCTTTCTTTGGCGGGTTAACAAGCCTTGTGGATGGGGGGAGGCAGAAGATGTGGTCTATCTTGACTTTAGTAAGGCTGTTGATACTGTCTCACATGATCGTCTCATTAACAAACTAGGGAAATACAACTTAGATGGAGCTCCTATAAGGTGGGTGTCTAACTGCTTGGAAGCCCATTCCCACAGAGAAGTTATCAGTGGTTCACAGTCACGTTGGAAGGACATATCGAGTGGGGTTCTGTGGGGACCTCTTCTGGGCCTGGATCTGTTCAGTATCTCTTTATCAGAGATTTAGATAACGGCAGAGAGAGTAGATTTATAAAGCTTGTGGATGATGCCAAGCTGGAAGGGGTTGCAAGTGCTTTGGATGCCAAGATTAAAATTCAAAATGATCTGAACAAACTGGGGAAATGGTCTGAAGTAAATAGGATTGAATTTCAATAAGGACAAATGCAAAGTACTCCACTTAGAAAGGAACAATCTGTTGCACACGTGCAAAATGGGATATGAGTGCACCTAGGAAAGAGCATGGCAGAAAGGGATCTGGGGGTCATAGCAGATCACAGGCTAAATATGAGTTAACACTGTTGCAAAAAAAAATCAGACGTCATTCTGCTCTACTCCGCACTGATAAGGACTCAGCTGGAGTGCTGTGTCCAGTTTTGGGCCCCACATTTCAGGAAAGATGTGGACAAAGGAGTGAGAGTCCAGAGAAAAGCAACAAAAATGATTTAAAGTCTCGAAAAAAATGACCTCTGAGGGAAGATTGAAAAAACAGGGTCAGATTAGTCTGGGAGCAGTGAAGACTAAGGATGGACACAGCAGTTTTTAAGTACATGAAAGGTTGGTATAAAAAGGAGGGAGAAAAATTGTTCTCCTTAACCTCTGAGGAAGCAATGAGCTTGCAGCAAGTGTAGTTTAGATTGGACAATGGGAAGAATTTTCTCACTGGCTGGTAGTTAGATGCTGGAATAAACTGCCGAGGAATCTCCATTGTTGGAGATTTTTAAGAGCAGGTTAGACAACACCTGTCAGGCGTGACCTCTAATGCCGGGGATTGGATTGAATGACCTTGCAAAGTCCCTTCCAATCCTATGATTTTATGAAGTTCTGCAGCGAGACTAGATGGGGACTGCTCGCCGGGATTCACACACCTCTCAAGCTACTCGGAATGATACTGACATGGGGCCCAGAAAGTCTCTGAGTTCAAAGGGCCTGTCTCTGTCTTCCATGGCTTGTGGAATAAACTGAAAAGCTGGTGTCCCCAGTTACCGTTGGGTTAGCAGCGAGCTCTGATACGGATCTGCAGAAAGAACGGTGGGAGGGTTGTTGGGCTGAAGACATCTGGTAGAAATGCTTATAGCCAGCAGCAGCACATGCTGCCCTGGAGGGATGGTAGGATTTCTATGGCACTAATCCTGGCCTGCCTGCTGAGAGATTGCCCTTCCAGCTGCAGTGTCCAAGGAGTGGGGCTGGGCTGAGACTCACTCATCTGCAGTCACAAGCAGCTTGCACAGGATTTGAACCAGTGACGGAGAAGCAAGAGGCCAGAGATGCTATTCCCAAGCCCCAGAGCCACGCCCTCTCTAGCTATGGCCGTTCTCCTTGTGCTGCAAACCCACTCTGGTCTAACAGCTTGTTGTGGGGTGCGACGTTCACAGCCATCAGTGAGCTCTCGCCGTCACGGCTGATGTAACCACACTCCCAGCAGAAGTTTGAAAGTCAGTGACTGAAAATAACCGAATGACAACATCTGGTGACTGGCCCGCTCCCTTTCTGCCTTGGATTTAGTCACGACTAGAGCCTTCGCAGGGAGATTTCTGTTACTCACTGGAATCCATTTTCTCTCTCGTTGGACGTGCTGTTTTTCACCTTGGTTAACAAGTGCAACGGAAAGTGTCTGAGCGGTGTCTTGATGTTGGGGTGGGACATTCACCTGGTGTTGTGTGTATCAGATCTACAGCTTGTTTAGTGCAGAAGACCCCTGAGTGCAGCTCTAGGGAATGTTCAGCCCAGACGCAAGGTCCATTGTAGGGTCGTTGGGTTTATTCCAGGCTTGAATCATGGACAGTCTTAACTGAATCATTCATTTGGTGTTGGACATTGGCAGGGGTTGTAGTTCAGTGACTGGGAGATGGGCCTCCTGAATTCTGTTCCTGGCTCTGTCACTTGGGGGGGAGGGGGAGGAGAGAAGACAATTAGCCTCTCTGTGCCTCAGTTTACTGATGTATAAAACAGGGACACTATTTCAACAAGGGGGTTTGTCAGGTTCTCTCACCGATAGCGGGTAAATCAGCCTGGAATCGTGAAATCGCATTATTTCTTTACGCACGGACATAGAATTATTTGAGCAAGAGACTTTGGATCAGTACTTTAAAAATATTAAATTATTTAGACATTCAGTCACTTCCAGGCTTTGCTTTTAGCCTGAAATATTTATTCCATCATATTTCAGTGTTGTGGGAGGCTGGGGATGAATCCTTCGTGTACACCTTTAAACAGTGCAGTGTCCTCGGGGTGGAAGGTAGAACCTAAAACTCAATAAGGGGCTCTGTTGGCACATGAGATGCTCTTCAAAACCGCAGTGCTCTGCATCTGCCTGAGATCTTCCTGACTCTTGAGTAGACTGGCCTCCAAATGACCTACATAGCATGTCGGTGTATCAGTACCCCACAGTTTGAAGAGCTGACACTGAAGTTCTGTGCATCCCATGGGATGGTGGGAGCTCCCCCTTTCCTGGCAGAAAAGCCCTATTTCTAGCTCTCCCAGGGCATCTACCTATGCTCAAGAAGTTTGTGAACAGGCAGGGAATTGAACAAGCAGGTTTTCCGAGTCCCTAACCATTGGACCATACTTCCTCTCTGAGGATCCATCTGTTTACATTTTCTGCCAAGCTCCGAAGCATGGGATGTGGGCACCTAACATCCTTATTTATATGTCGCTTGCATGTACAAGCAACATCTCTCTTGTAGGGGAAACCCAATCATATGGATACCGTGAGGCTGGCAAACTCAACCCTTCCACATTCACATATACAAAGAAGCGTGATTTATGTTGCACACTCACCTCTACTGTCAATGCAGAGTCACTCCCCTTGAAGTCAGTAGAGTTTTCCCAAATATCTGAAGTTACGTCAGTTGTACACTGTTATTTGGGAGCAGAATCTGCCCACATGGGTGGCTCTCTTGAGAGCCGTATATCCTATCTTTCCTACACGAGAAGACGACGTTACTTAACCCGAGGAAGGATGGCAGTGTCTGGCCCTAGGCTATTTTAAGGATTGTTTGAAAAAAGAAAACAAAAAATTAAAAAGAATTGTAGCCTTTAAATTTTTGGGGGGTGTGCTCTTGCAAACTCAGCTGGAGCAATTTAAATAATCAAAGCAATTTGAATGATGGAATCAATTTCCATAATTTAAAAAAAACTCCACATTAAAGTTTGGCAGCCCATGTGGGCCGATCTGGCGCCACGCAATTTGACATGGCGAAGAGATTACACTTTGAAAAACAGGGAGGCGGGTGGGCTAAGCAGTAGGGGGATGCTACGGCCCTCCACTCCAGGAGAGCTAGTGAGCGTCTGTCTACACTGCAGTGTAAGCCCAAAGTTAGCAGTATTGGAGTTAGCAGACCCTGGGTTTGTTCACATAGGGCGTGAGCTGCGTCTGCGCTCCTTGTGTAACCCCTGGGCTAGGAAATGTTGAATCCTAGGTCCCAACTTAGGGCTCCCGTATCTACACTGCATTGGGTGGGGGTGAGTCCGTCCACCCCTGCCCTAGACTTCCTAGCTGCCTCCCACAATGTGGAAGCAGGCTTAGGCTTGCGTGTGTGTTTGAGCTGTGGTCTTACCCTGCAGTGTAGACGTACTCTGGATCTTACCGTGGAAATAGGTTTGATCTTTGACACTTGTTCCAGTCCAGTCAAAGCAACAAGCTGTAGATGGCGGGCCACATGCCCAAGCTTGGCAGTCTAGGATCACGTTTCACTCTTCCAGTGTCTTCACAATAGTCCAGAATAGAAAACGAGGTTCGGTTGTCTCCTTTCTTGAATTTGTGGGAACCTGTAGCCCAAAAGCAGTGATGATGTGTTGCTCATATTTCTCTCTCTCCTTTGTGGGGGTCGCCTGAATTTTTTTCAGAAATCCTCTTCCCCACCAATCCGCAAAGAAGGTGATATGTTGGATCGCCACACTTCAGTCCAACAGCCTGGCCAAACTATCTCAGCAGTTTGCTTGTGGCGCTGACGTGGACAAAGCGCTTGAGAATATCCTGCAGGGAGCAATCCTGCGCTGACCGTGGAACGGACAAAATTGTATTGTGGGTTTTTCTATTACAGAAGTGCTTTGAGGCTCAGGGGCTGCATTCAGCTCTCTGGTCTTTCACCTCTAGATCACCGACTCAGATCCGGCTCCAGTCGGATTGTGTGCTGGCCTTTGTGAGATGAACTTCGGTGGGTCTCACGTTAGCTCCCAGGGGAGGGCTGCCTACACGGCAAAAAACCCCCCGCAAACAGAATGGCCTTCGTTGCTCCCCTTGGCCCTGTCTCAGCAGAGAGACTCCCAAATCCTTTCTCATTCTGAGGGAGAATTCCCTGCGGGTCTGTGTTCAGGGCCTCTGCGAGTGTCAGGGTTTCTCTCTCCAGAGCAGTTTGCAGAGCAGCTTTCCCCACCACCTGTTCTTACTTGCTGGCTGACCTACGGCACCAGGGTAATTAGGGAGACAAACAGAACAACAAACTCGAGCTGAGATGAAGTGCCGGGACCCTTCTTTGTGCGTCACATTCTGGGCTCTCTCCTCCAAAGTGCTGAGCGCTCTGGCTCCAGGCCAAAACCCTTCAGCAGGTCCTTAGCTTTTAGCAGGACTGAGTCCTCTGTCAGTTTCGTTCCAGAGGGATGGCTGTGTGACTTGGGTCAGCCTAACTCCCCACCCCAAAACACACCGAGATTGTCATCCTCTGGCCTCCAGAGCAGAAGCGGATTAAAAATCGGCAGTGTTTTCTATCACGGTGTAGGGCAACTGGACCTGTATTTCCACCGAGTGGTTCAGCAGCCGCACCCACTCTGTTTCCCAGCCACTGCCTTTCTGGGTGGAGACCCTATTCTCTCTCCTTCTGAGTGGGGGATCCCCGACTGCAGTTCCCTGCCCTTCCCTGTGCATTTCCCAGCACAGACAGGTTACCCAAGGACACATGCTGGCTGCAGAGACTCATAACAGAGTGGTGGCCCCCAGTGCCACACTACACTTCCCATGCAAGCCTGCTTTATTTTTGTGGTAAAAAGCATTACAGAGAGAATACATGAAAATATATTAAACCCAATAAAAGAACTTACGTGCCTGCCAGTAAGCGGATCAAAGTTAACTCTGCCCCAGCATCAGTGCTGGATTTAGGTATAAGCCAAGTAAGCCAGGGCTTGGGGCCTCTAAGTATGTTGGTGAGAACTAAGAAGATTTATAATAAGGTATTTGATAATGCAAATAAGGCTTTGTGCAAAATGTCTGTTCTATTTAGTTGTTTGTCATTGCGTCTTTGCCTGTGTATATATGCAAATACAATGCTTTATCATTTATCTTTTCATTACCCTTTCTGTTAGGATGGAATACTTTTTTTTCTCTTTTTTTTTTTTTTTGTGGTATGAGGCCTCTGAATCTTGGCATAGTGTAGGGCCTCAGCATCTCTTGCATGGATCCTGGCAGATTCACTGCTTCCAACCATACCTAGGTACTGGAGCCCTCTGTGGACCATTTCCAGAACCTGGAGAATCTAGTCTGAACCTCTCCTGGGAGGGTGGTTTTACAACCAGAGTGAATTTGCCTAATCATCCTGCTGTTACCTTACTTACCCTTCCCATGGAGACCTGTGCAGGTCCACAATAACACGTACACAATTGCCTGTGTAATATAACGCACCTCAGCGATATTAACCTCCTTCAGTAAAAGTCAATAAAGTTGATTCAAGATATTACAGAAAAACCGTCGGATTCTAATTAAAAATGTGTAGTGCTCTCTGCTGCTTTTTCCTCCCTCACCTCTTTTGACCACTGTCACCTGGAGACAGTTACGGTAACAATGAATTTCAGGGAGATCAGCAGGTTCTCTTTTCTCTTGCTGTAGGATATTTGTAGCTTAGTAGCCACGTGTTTTTTTGGCTCATCCTTCTTTGACTGTAGTGGTAATTACGGTGAGTGATCGCTAGGGAATCGATATCTGCCCTGAAGGAACGTTTGAGATTTGCTCCTGGATGTTATGACTCAGTAATACAAATGGTTGGTGCTGACTTGATGCAATGAGGACAAGGGTTAAAAGTGGGCATCAGTCAAACTGTCAGACTTCCATTGAAAGGATCCAACTAGGTTTGGTTATTTTCTTTAACTGCTGTTGTCTGAGTTAAGATACCTTGTCCTCAAACAGGGAGGCCAGGATCACACACAAGTGACTGTGTAAATATAGAAGCTTTTTCTCTGGTATTCAGAGTCTCAGCTAATTGGTATTCTGAGCAAAGATTTACTACTGAATTAAGACTGATCTGGGAGAGCAAGCGGGATTCTTCCCCATTAACGCCAGCCTCGTTAGCTAATTTCTTATTTCAGAATCTTCTGCAATCACTAGATCAAGATTTGAGGTTAGAGGTTCATTGCAGGAGTGGGTGGGTGAGGTTTGTGGCCTGCTTCGTGCAGGAGATCAGACTAGATGATCGTACTGGTCCCTTCTGACCTTAGATCTATGAGTCTACAGCTGGTGGCACATAAACCAGAAGGAACCCGGCCTGACTCTCGGAGCCCAAGGCTGGCATGACAGAAAGAATATTTTATAACCGAAGTAGATTAGCTCTGGAGTCAGTGGGCGAAGACAGGCATGGAATCCAAAGATGTTAGTTCTGTTCTGACAGATGATCCTAGAATTATGTTTTAAACTACTGGAAGACCATCCAAGCTTCTCTTGATGTCATTCACGCAGCACATGACTGCCACAGACTGTCTGCCTTACATTCAGTGGTGGAAATCTCTCCCAAGAGCATCCTTCTGAGTGACTTGAGACTTTCAATGAAAGAATTGTCTACTTTCTTTGGGACACTCAGCTTGCCTGTGGGCCATCTGTGCAGGAGGAGCAGTCTTGCACCAACACACTATTTGCAAAGAAAATGCCTCCCAAACTCCCCTCCCCCAAATATCTATAAAGGTCCGAGTTGGGCACAGGTTGTGGTCAGAGATTCGGCTAACACCGCTCTTCTCCAAGCCCGGGCACTGTGTCCCAAAATTCAGTACAGTTGGACTTTTTCTTTTAACGATGCTGAAAACCCGGCAGCTCAGCGCACAGGACGCGGCAAACTCGAGACTCGTCCCCTGGGGTTTTGCAGTAGGAAGCAGAATTTCTTGAAAAGCCTGATCGCGTTGGTTGAAATTGTGCGTCTCAGAAGCCCATAAAACACAGATCAAACTCCCTCCTGACTCTGCAGAGCCAGTTCTCACTTTGAGGCTGGAGAGGAAGCTAAAGATGATCCTAGCCTCAGGTTCCCAAGAGTGGTAGAATCTGATTGTTCCTCTCTTCTAAGGGTGTGTCGGCGCTGCACTAAAGCACCGGCGGCTGCCAGATCATGTGCTGGTGCGGCAGGATTATAAAATTGCAGTATAGACAGTTGGACTGGACTCACGGCTGTGGGATCCCCCACCCAAGCCTAAATGTCTTACGCTGCAATTTTACAGCCCTGCAGCCTGAGCCCCACGATCAACTGACATGGGCCAGCCGCACGTATTTTATTACAGTGTAGACATCCCTTAAATGACCGTGGACCCATCTTCGCCCCAGTGGTCCATAGCATGTGCGATCTGGTTGTGATGCTCACGCGATGATCCAAGAGACCAAAAGAGAGAAGAATGTGGACCAGAGCAGTGGTTTTCAACCATTTTTTAAATTTGCAGACCCCTAAAAGCATTTTGAAAGGAGATGCGATGACCCCTTTGGAAATCTTAGATGTCACCTTTTCTAGGGGGTCTAACGACAGCCTTTCACAAACCCCTTAGACATAGCCAGTGAACTTCCCGCGGTGTGTGGACCACAGGACTAGAGTATAGGGTAAAGAAGAATAGAGAGAAACGAGAGTGATGGTGTAGGGGGAAGGATGGTGGCTTTGTTTTACATTAGAAAGCACTAAAATCTGTTTCTTTCAAGCAGTAAATTCAGTCGCTTTCTATTAAAAACATACTGTAGAATGAATAGCGGCAGGGAATATTGCAGCAGCTCTCTCCTGCGTACTGCGGATTTGACCCCCTCTGTGCATTTAAAAAAACCCTTCCCCCATTCCAAGCTGGAGTGGGATCTCCTCCCCACTCCTCCATAATTGCTTGGAAACCGACACCCAGAAGAAGGAGCCTGAATCCGATGTTTGTGGAACCTCACTGCAGCTGTGCCAGGGAAAGGGGAACATCTGGTTACGTTTCCATGGAACTGAGGCCCCATTAGCCAAGATTTCTGTGTTTTATTTATAGCTTTTCACCAGCCCCAACATCTGGATTTTAAGTGATGTTAAATTCAAGCCGTGTGATTCAGTTGGATCTCAACCACGCTGTCATTAGAGAGCTTGCCAGCTAAGATGGCGGGGAAAGACCTTGCAACCTTTCCCAGCTGCATCCCGGAAGCTGCCAAGTGTCCTAAACTCTGTATAAAAATATGCCCTTGCCATAAGGTTTTGGAACCATTTTTGATCTCTCTGGCGTTCTTCTTGTGAGGCTCTCAAAGCATACTGCAAACCATGAATTGACCCAGCTGTGCATTAGACACTTATGATGTTACGTGTTCATTAGCGTCTCACTGGTGACCCTGTGAGTCATCAGGACACTTAGCAGTAGAGTCCAGAAGTCGTGACCATCAGTCCTCTACTCTCATCGCTAGACCACACTATCAACTGAACATCAGCCGGCACGTCTTGGAGCTGGTTAGGTTTCTAGGAGAGGAAGAACATCACAGGAAGAACAGGATCATCAGTAGCTAGAAGGAAGGCTCGGTTTCCCCATCTTTCTGCCGGGCTTGTGCTTGGCTTGTTTGAGAAATCTACTCGCAGACTCCATCTGTGGTAGCAGTGGTGAGTGCCTGAGTGTAGATGGACGCTGGTTTTTTAGTCACTCTAATGAGGAAGTGGCACAAATGCTAGTGCCGACTGGAGCTCCGTCCACGCTAGCGACCCACCGTGTCTGCACCGATTCTATTGCAACGGCAGATGTCTTCCCAAAAGGTCTAGTGCAGCCAAAACCCTCAGATCTGCCCGTGGGTTGTAGTTGCTCCCGAATGGCTTTCGAAACACGCTGAGACTCACCGGCCAAGCAAGCTGTACAACCGCGTCTAACTCAGATTCCGCATAAGCCCAGATTTGTCAACCGGTGGCTTCCTCCGGCATACACGACTGCCAGTTACGGAGCCCTCCGTGGGATGTCTTCCACCATGAACTGCTTCATGAGGCTATTTTAACAGGAACATTGGAGTCGCTTTCTTCCAGAGAGAGAGCGTGCTGTAGTACGCGGCAGAGTGCTGGCGCTGATATGAATGAAGACAATAACCTCCACTCATTTCTATGGCAAGAACCCAATTTCTCTCTGGTTCTTACAATGAATGTGGCTGCAGACAGCAATAACAGTTTCAGCAACAGGCTGTCGTCCGGATTACTGCTCTCTTCTGTTAAATCCTGACTTCTTTTACTTTGTGGAATAAAAGGTGGCAGGAGGATGCCCTTGCTGAAATGAACTGAGAGAGGGTTGGTTAGTTTTAATGGAATATCGGCCTGGGGTCATCTTCCTGCTTTGATTTTTTTTTTTTTCTTTTTCTGTTCTCATGATAGTTTATTTTAATCCCGACCTTTGTCCATGGCAGCTCTTCACGGCAGTGTTTGATCTGAACTGATTCCGTTCTTTGTAAGCACTTAATTCTTGAAGATTCACTAGCAGAATTTTGCTCTGAGTGTCTGGGCTCTTGGGGGGGGGGGGGGGGGGGACTTCTGAAGAGAGGTGCCAGGCAGATGTCTTCTGTTTCCTGCGCTAGAGGTTGGAGCGGGGGATTGAAGCATGTGTGTGTGTCGGGGGGTGGGGTGTCGCGGATGGATTGTGTTCCTACACTGCCAAGGACCTCTTCCCCACCCTGTGACTCGGTTCTCCGAACTGTGAAATGGAGCAGTAGTCGGGATTGCTTACAGCGATCCCCAGGCACAGCATGCTGGGACAACTCCTGGACCCCGGGTGATCGTCCATGAGCATGGGAGGGCTAGTGGAGTGGGGAGATGGCCACTGTTGCACATAAGATTGTAGAAATCCTTGATTGCCTTGTCCCCCTCCCCTAAGGGCACCTGCCTTGGGCCAAATAACACACTTGGACCCGTTCTTCCTAGGTCACCCGTGCATCAGAGCAAAGATCTGTTCCCCCTTGGGGCACCGTTTCAGGGCATTTTGGGGGTGTCATTCCATGGACTGACCTCCCCACGTTCTGTCCCCTGGCCCGGCAGGGTGGAACCTGACCGGTTTTACTGCATTCAGAGCCAGGCTAGGGAGAGACGGGGGTGGGTGGGGGCAGCAGCAGATCAGAGGAGAAGAGCAAAGGTGGCTATAAATGTTCTCAGCAGACAGTGAAAATGGGTTTGTTGTGCGACTTATTTATTTTCCTGGTGGGTTATCTCAGTAATGCCTGGAAGCTGAAGGACCCTTAGTGGTTTAGACTCCAAGTGTGGACACAAACATTACTGCGCTCGCAAATATTACCATGAAATCAGATCAGGCGTGTAAACACCAACAGCTCTGAGCTAGTGCAGGGTCACTGGAGATTGGCTCACTCAGACCAGGGGAACGAGCACATGAAAAATCAGTTTTAATAAACAAACGTGGAGCTTAAAGAGTCCTGCCCAGCTTCATGGTGAAAGCCGAAGGAAGTTAAAAAGCAGGCTGTGAGCTCCTTGGAGCTGAGACCCCTGCTGTAATTTCCAAAGTCAGTTTAGGGGATTGACCCATACACCGAAATTAACGAGAACGGTGTGGTTAAACGCCCCAACCAGCTTTGATAACTGCAACCTGTGTCAGAGCATGTGTTTTTGTACAGCACCTAGCGCTGGGGGGGGCAGTGATTCTGACTGGCATCCAGATGCTATGCTAATATGAAATGAAAAGAAATTGAATAGGTGGTAGGATTTAGACTAGCTTTTCCCTTTCTGCCTAATCTGAGCTATGGGTAACGGCAGATGTTACTAACATAGGATGGTAAGCATGTCTGTTTCCTTTCTAGAGGGGGGTGAATGGGACCAGTCGGACACCATGGGAGCTTCTGGGGCTTTTCAACTTCTTTGCTGCATGGGTGGAAGTCTGTGTGGGTCTGACTTTTGTTCACTGAGTGGAGGCTTCGTGGAGCCATTTTCTGTCCAGAGGCACATGGAAAAGCAGAGGAAACGCCACTGGAGCTGACTTAAAAGAAAGTATGTTAACAATGTAAATTAGCCAAGAATGCTTTTGACTGCGTTTTCCCAGCTCCGCGGAAAGACTTGACATGTCGCAGGGAGCTTTGAAGCGTGGAGTCCTTCCAAACGGCATAATTCCTAATGGGAGGGATTAGACCCCATTTAGCTGTGCAAAGTAAACAGCAAAACCCACTTAACTGCGGCATGAAAAGAGCCCTGGGAAAAAGCACAGGCCGCTCTGGCTGTTGCTGACACACCCTTGTTTGTCTTCTGGATGATGGGTCAGGGCTGATCTGATTGATATTTAAAGAGACAAGTTAAATATCACATAGGTTGTCTTTTTAAAAAAAGTTCCTCACCGGCTCCTTCGTTTGGTTCCTTCCCAACGTTCCTTATCTAATGACCCGAAAACGTCGCTGAGAATTGAAAGCGAAAGGATTTTAAAAAACCGATTTTTCCCTAATTACCATTGGTGCTGTGTGTTTTATTTCTTTTGCATTTTGTTCGGCTGAGGAAATGAAAACTTTGCAAAGAACTGGCTGGTTAGCAAGTGTGCGTGCCACCATCATGTACTGGATGGAGTCAGAACTGTGATGCTATAGACCCCCTACTGCTCATAGTTTGTGGAGAGTCTCCTTTAGGGCACGTGGTTGCTGTCAATAACCCACTGGACACAGTGTGCTTGAGACGGCCCTGATTTGTTACATGTGAGCGCAGCCAATGGAAAGGTGCGGCTGTTAGTGCTGAATATGTTCTGGGCATAGGATGAGGCGTGAGCCTGAAACGCTGTGAATTTGGCACCTTCCACCAATGCAGAATGTGCTTTTAAAATGAGATCGGAAAGGTTTTAAAAAAAACCCCAATCCAATGCCCCTGCTCCCCGTCATCTCCCCTGCGCTGGGTGTTTCTGAGACTCGAATTGAGGCTAAAACAGCCAATTTCCTAGCAACGCAGTAGGAAGAGAGGGGAAGCTCAGAGAAAGGCTATAATTGGATTGCAGGAGCCAACTTGAGTAGCCGGTGGGCCTCTGCAGAAAGTTACACTGCCCTCTCAGCCAGCCCTGATCTCCCTGCTGGAATAACTCACGGTACCTATGGCTGGACTGAGCGGAGTCTTTCGAGGCGCAGATTGAGAACTGTCGTTGTTTATGAAGACGTCTCCGCCACTGCCATTGTTTAAATGGACTTGTTCAGTGCTTTTGGCTCAACCATCCCATCTAGCCCGGGCTGGTGCAAGGACTTCGTTGACTCCCTCATTCTGAGCCTGCCCCCAAAAACCTGGCACGGTCAATGGATCAGGACCTCTATTCTGAAATGCAGAAATTGCTTTTAACAGTGCAAAAACCCAACCGTGCCTGGCTTATTGTTAAATACGTGTGTCACGGTGGGGTGTCTGTGTTTGTGGCAGAGGCTGCTTGTTTCAGGACCAGATTGTCTCAGCAACAATCTGTAGGAAGCAATGAAAATCCTAGCATGGGGTAGAATATGAGCACTTTAATTAAGTGAACACTGTTTTTATTGTGAACAGCTTCGATTGCCTTCAGCAAAGGATCTCTCCCCCACAGCTGTGAGACAGTGGTCTGTCTTGGGCTCACCCCTGCCAAGAGAAGAGTTCGTTGTGGCAAGTGGACTCGGGGAGTTTTGAGCAAATCTTTGTGCTTCAGAAGATAGGAACTCTGGGATCTGAGCTCCGCTTTACAGTGCTAAAACCTACTGGGTGGTTAGGGAGGGACCCAGTGTGACAGAGACGTGCCCAGATGTGTGTATTACTCCTGTGTCTGACCATCTTCTCAATATTTCACTGAAGGGGGTTGCGTGTGGGCTCAGCTGAAAGCTAGGAACTAGCTGGTTGTCATGGTTATGGTGAGATGTTTGCAGAGGAAAACTGTAGAATTACGTAAGGTGAATGATGTCAGGTCTCAAAACCGTTGAAGTGAAACATGTCATCTCAACGGGGTGGGGCTCAGAACTGATCCAGTCATCAGCTGTGATATCCTTTGACTCCGTCGGCCCTAGGTGTCCACTGCGAGGAAGAGGCAGATGTGAGCATTCACAAAGACAAAAGAGCCCTGAGAAAAGCCAGGGTAAGGGACAATAGTCTATAAATGTCTAAGAGAAGAAAGAGCACAAGTTACTATCCATTACAGAGTCTCTGCCTGTCGGCATGTCTCCGGGAAGGTGGGTCCCAGCTTTCTGGGCTGGATGAGTACTGTAAACACTGACTATTGGGTGACCAATGTCTTATTAGACAGAGAGAAACTTGTTAATATGTATAGGCTATTGATTGGGTTTGGGGTTTCTCTTTTACCTGTAACCTCGTGTTTCCAAATCCTTACATGTGCTTTCATTTGAATCTCGATCTCAAGCTCTGTTCAATAGACTTCCAAACTGGTTGTATTAGAGACATCTAAGTGCCTTATGCTAAGGAGTGAGTTGAGCTGAGCTGAGGCAATGGGTACCCACAGAGTACCGTGTGGGTGTTCAGAGGACGAGGGACTCAGCCCTTGGGTGTAATGAAAAGGACGTTGTATATCGGTAGCCTGTAGAAGGAAAGAGCAGGGCTTGCAGAACCTGGAACAAAGTGCTTGTGTTGTTAGCAGCTGGGCAGTAGGGAGAATTTCTGCTGCGGGGCACAGTCAAGGTGGTGACGATTCACCCTGGACAACTCAGGGAAACCTGAGAAGTGTCGCACCCAGGTATGATGAGTCTCCTGCCGTGTTTTAAACTTTAAACATCATTTGGTGTCGCAGCGCCGACGGAATCCAACTATTTTTGAACCATTCTTGTAGGAGGTCAGACTAGATGATCATATTGGTCCCTTCTGGCCTTAAAATCTATGATTCATGCAACAGCCCTGGGTAGTTCAGAAACATGATTCAAACATGGTTCCATCCCAACTGTTTTGCAAGGGCAAGCTGAGATCCAAACAGGGTGCCCCCAACATGATGGATTTCCACTTCTCTCTAGACCAAGCGTAGGGAATATCTCTGTTCAGTTCTCCTTCTCACTTGGAGACCCTTGGAGGAACTTGGTTTCCTCATTCAGACCCCAGCATTTTACGAACTGTCCCAGCTTCCATCACAGATCCTCCTTTCTGTCATCTTCCAGCTCTGATCTGATTCTGCCCTCAGCCAGGTTTATAGGGCGATGGACGCTAAAATATATCGTAGGAACACTCACAGCTATTCTTAGTGCAGGACAAATTAAACCTCCCCTACACCATTGTTGACCTCAAGAGACCTGAAGAAGTCATCTCAGAAAGGACAAGTGCAGGTGACTGACCACTTACCCATTCCCCTTCCCGCATACATAATGTCCTGTTTTCTATCTCTACTTTTTAGTGTGTGAAGTTTCAGTGGAAGACAAGGTGGAGTCTAAAGCTGACCTCTCCAAGAAGAACAACGCATTAAAAAAAAAAATGCTTTCAATAAAGGGACACTGCATGGTCGGGTAGGCCCAAAACGCAGGGTGTGGTTCTGTGCGTTTTTCATCAGCCTCTGGAGTTCTGGGAACTCAAACACAAAAGCCCTGGAGGGAACCAGAAAGCGAAATTGGCAATGTGCAGAATGTGAAACTGACTAAACTTGTCTTGCTATCCAAGCTGAGCAAAGCGCACAAAATAAAACACGCCCCCCCCCCCCTCCCCATGAAAAGTAACAGGTGAATTTAGATCCGGATATCCGTGCAGTTTAAATAATCCTAGTTCTTGTATGGAGCACATGGAAGGTATATCTTTAATATAGGAGTCTAACTTGGGATGTATTCCCTTCAACTCTCTATTCAGAAAGGGCTCAGTTCAGCAAAGGACTTATGCAAATCCTATTATCCCATTATCTTCCTCCCCCAAAGTGCACAGACCATTTGTTCTGTCACTGCCTGGATGTGACTGGGATGCTCACGTGAACCAAAGGGCATCTTGCTCTATGTACGCAGTGGTGGGTGCACAATCGGTCTTCGAGTGAACTTGACCCCCTTGTCTTTGTGCCCGGAAGGAGGATTGGCGATCGTAGGCGCTGAAGCAGCTGTTGGGGAGCTATGCAGTGTAAATCTTTCTGTTGAGTTTCCGCAGCAGGGACCTGGGGCGCTGCAACAGAGCTGGGCTCCTAAATATTTCAGTGTCATCATGGCTACAATTCAGCCCCGGTTCCCAGAAGGTAGAGGTGGAAAGTGAATTTATACTCTGGGGAGCAGAAAAGACTAAAATCCTAGCTGTGGTTAGCTGGCTCTTATGAGACTCAACTCTATTTGCACAGAGTCTGACACCCAACTAGTTAATTGCACAGAAACCCCTCGTTAATCAAGGCGGGTGACCTTTATGTTGCTGACGTCATGGTGGAATGTGCTGTTGCGTGTTTTAGTTGCAAAATGCGAATGAATGAGCATTTACTTGGTGAACCCTGGTCACAGCAGGGAGCCCTATAAATCTGGCAAAGGGAACAGCGCTCAGGGCTGAGAACTGACCCAGGGTATGCCAGGATCAGGCCTGATTGTCCTTACCGACATCGATAGCCATAGTATTGCCAACTACAATTGTTCTAAAGTCATCTCCCACAATCATGAGATTTCAAAAAACCCAACAGCAAGGCTGGCTTCTTTTTATATTTGCCTCCTGGTTTTTTTTATCCTATAGGATTCATGTTTTCAAACTGCTCTTTGCAATCACGAGGCTCAAAATGTATTTATTTGTAATGACATTCTCAGGTATCACCTGACTCCAGGAGCTGGGACTTTAAGAAAACCCCCAAATATTGTGAAAGTTGTGATAAAATTGTGAGAGGTGCTGTACAAACCCAGAACAAAATGATGCTCCCTGCCCCAAAGAGCATACAACCTAGGCATAAGGCAGGAGATAATGGTTTGATACAGACAGGTTGACGGGAGTACGAGGAAACAGTGAGACAATATTAATCAGCATAATAGGAAGAGATCACTGCAGGCCTGCTGCCTATCCTCTCTCAATTATTTTGTAGGTTTCTTGGTAAAAATTAAAATGTAGTGAGAATCCAAGTCTCGGTGACTTTGAGTGTATTACCACGTGCTCACACGGGTGTGCGCGTACAAAGTTAATGCTTACATTAATGGATTAGGAAACACCATTTATTTGTATTCCACTAGTGATCAACAGTTATCTTTGGACACTTAGTTAGAATATCACATAAATAATATATCCATATTGGCAGAAAGCCAGCAGGCTTACTCGATCCATTATACACATATATAGAGAAGAATACATATGCAACTGGCTTTTGCTGTTTTAAAAGACTATGGAAGAGACAATGAAAGCCTCAGTGAGGTTTTGGGGAGACCATGACGGGAAGCCAGTACTGAAACATTATTAGTAATGCTCCTCACTTTTGCACCATTGTGATTCGGTGCCATGTGTTTACGTCGGGATCAGATACCACCACCAGCCGTGGAGAGAAAGTCATCTAGGGAGCTCAGGCCCAGATTTTTAAAGTTCTTTAGGTATAGCTGCATTCAGTGTTGCAACACCTAAGTCTCAGTTTCAAAAGTGATTTAGGTACTTAGGAACCTAAATCCCATTGACTCTCAACGGGATTGTGGACCGCAAGTGCCTAAATCCCTTTGGAAAACAAGACCTAGGCTTCTAAACTTCTCTTGTGAGCTTGGCGCCGCTATTCTTCTCCGTGCACATGTGGGGAAACAGAGGCATAGGTCAAAGAGGAAATAAATAGCCGAGCTGGCAATAGGAAGCGAGTCTTCGATTCACTGGAGCCCCAATGCACGTAAATCTAACACTGCTCAGCGAAATGTGTCAGAATGTGGCTGAGTCCCATTTAACTCAAAGGGGCATAAAGGTGTCCGTCAGAACTTTACAGAAGTGGGATCCAAGTCCAGCCTTCCTTGTTCTAATTACTAGAGCATACATGGATTTAGAGGGGTTTTTTGTTTTGTTTTTGAAGCCAGAAGAGACCATTACGCTCCCGTATAACACAGGGCAAACAATTTCAATGGCTAATTTCTGCATCAAGCCCACAGCACATGGTTGAACTAGAGCATTTTATTATTTTTTTTTAAAGAAAGAGATGTTTAATCTCAATTTAAGCTGATGGAGAATCTGCCACAACCTCTGGCAAGTTGTTTCAATGGCGACCTTCCCTCTCTGTGTTAACAGGGCTCTTTCTCCCTATACAATAATAGTCTTGTCTTCTAGGTCTCATTCCTAGGATAATACTGTGTTTACGAAAAGACCGGCGACCGAGACCTTTGCTGAAACCAGTGGTCTGGGGAAGAAGAGACTGGGATCGGTAAATGTAGTATGGTAGATCAGGTCTTTGGGAGTTTATTCTGGACTTTGTGGATAAGCAGGCAGTGGGAATGTGCTCAATATAGTTGATAACTATATACCTCATTATTTGAATCCAAGTGTTCTGATTTTAGGACCTCCTATCAAAGTGGGACAACAGGTACTAAGAGAAAAAGATCCTCCACTGCTATTCAGACTCCAGGGGTTGTTTTTACATAATGCATTAAAGAGAAAGGATTTCAAAATCTTTACTTTTTCTTTTTAAAAATGCCTATTTTAAAGCCATGAAAAGAAAACCCCAGGCATGTACCTCCTACATGAAAGAGGCAACCTTTTTTTCTAAGCACAGGTCCTGTACCTCCTTTAGGGTCGTTCAGAAACCTCAGAGCTCTGATACTATTCAATCCGTTGAATCATTTCCTGTTTTCTGAAGTTTTTGAAGAATTCTATAGAGCAGACTGGAAACATTTGCAGATACGGGTGAACTTACTGCTCCGAGGCCATGGGAAAAATACTGGGTTGCGAAGTGTGTGAAGATAGATGAGCCATGTGTGGGTGTTTTGAATCAGACTTCGTATATTGCTAATGTTAAAGGCCATTTCTTGCAGTGGTTTCCACTGCCCAGGTAATTGAACTGTTTCTGAATTCCAACAGTTACGGTGCTTTTTTGTCAATAGCCAGTCATGCCTCAAGTACCAGCTTTTCTCAGCAGATTTTAGACGTACAATATTTTCCTGTTTAACTTGCTGTCATTCATTGAAACAACCGGTCAACTACATTTCAGAACACTGGTCAGGCCACATCTGGAGTACTGTGTCCAGTTTTGGGCTCCCCACTACAGAAAGGATGTGGACAAATTAGAAAGAGTCTAGCAGAGGGCAACAAAAATGATTAGGGGGCTGGGGAACATGACTTATGAGGAGAGACTGAAGGAACTAGGCTTATTTAGTCTACAGAAGAGAAGACTGAGGGGAGATTTGATAGCAACCTTCAACTACTTGAAGGGGTGCTCCAAAAAGGAGGGAGCTAGGCTGTTCTCGAGGGTAACAGAGGACAGAACAAGGAGCAATGGTTTCAAATTACAGCTGGGGAGGTCGAGGTTGGATATTAGGAAAAACTTTCTCACTAGGAGGGTGGTGAAGCATTGGAATGGGTTACCTAGGGAGGTGGTGGAATCTCCATCTTTGGAGATTTTTAAGGCCCTGTTAGACAAAACCCTGGCTGGGGTGATTTAGTGGGAGTGGTCCTGCTTTTTAGCAGGGGGTTGGACTAGATGACCTCGTGAGGTCCCTTCCAGCCCTATTATTCTATGATTCTGTGATTCTTGCCTGAATTAGTTGATTGGTTATTAGTTTAATCACAATTAGAGCCAGATTTTAGTCACCAGAAGTAGTAGCTGCTGCTCATAATAGAACGGGAGCAGTCAAGGAGTCCTCATCTTGTGGCTGGAGATTTTGGCTGCTGTAGGGAAGTCACGTGAAGCAATTGTCTTTGTTTCACAAAGTGGCAGCGACAGATCCTGTAAGACTGTACGCTGTCACTTTCAAAGTGTTTGACAAAGGTTGGTGTGTATCATCCGCTCTGTTCAACTGGCCTGGCCTAGAGTCTACATCTCGTGACTCCCTGTCTGCCTCATCCATAGGATCCAAGCTAGATACTCCAGCTAGGACTTCGGTTGGTCCAGGCTCTGTAGCATGGTGGTGTGGGCAGAGCTGAACGGGAGGGCCATCGGCATCATACCACCCTCTAGTGAAGAATCTTCACGATATTGTCTAGGCTGGGTTTCAACAGCAAAAATTTCCCACCGTAGCTACCACCGGTGCCTCTCCTCTGGCATTGGCCGTGGGAGCCCAATTGTAGCCAGGACAGGGTGTGGGGGTTTTTAATACGGTGTCACTTAGCCCCACTCAGAACAGGGCTAAACCACAGGATTGGAAATGCTGGTGGCTTCAGACGTTTTCTCTACGGCGCTTATTGGTGCTCGCCTCAATATCTCTTTGGGCAAAGCCAGGCGTGCCTGTGACTGATCCAAATTCACCAGCATGAAAACCAGGAGTATTGCGCAAGGGGGGCGGTCTTGGACTCAGGAGCCTCGGTCTTGAAGGACGTTGCCTGGGCCCAGCTCCTCCGAGGGATTTAGATGCCTAATTCATTGATTTCAGCGGGAGTTAGGTGCCTAAACACCTTTTGCAGTTCTGGGCTCAAGAGATTTTTGCAAATGGGACTGAATTTCCTAAGCCATTGAAGTGCTCATGAAAGTGTTGCCCCAAACCTGCCCCACCCACGTCTCCTGTCCGGGAAATAAATCTCCCTCCTCCACAGTCTGCCTGGGCAGATCCTGATGCCCTTGGAGCTCTGCCGTACCCGGGCAGTTATTACTGAAGCTTCTACGTCCCTGCAGCAGCCTCCTTGTTCAGCTTCGCAGTGTGGTTAGAATAAAGCCGTAAATGTGTAGCTAACACTTGCAGCCGGTCTCGGCAGCCCACAAAACCAAGCGGGCCCCATCCGGGGTGAGGCTGATCAGCTGGCTGCTAGGGTTTTGAAGCCGTTTTTGGGGGCGTGTTGTATTGCGCCGCGTGTCTGCTCGGTACCGAGACTGGGAACCTCTTGGCTGCTTCCTGACCAATCCTCTAGCAACGAGGCGTCTTTCATTCACTTGTTCTTCTTGGAGGCCAGGATGGGTGAAATCCTGACCTGCCGTTGAACCCCCCCCCCACCCCGACTTCAGCAGGGCTGGGTTTTCACCCTAGCGATATAATACGCTGGTGACTTGTGTGCTGGGAGCAGAGGATGCTTTTCTGTGTGGGGAGGTGTGCATGCTCTCTGCTCTGAACAGCAGGCAGCTGGGGCCTGATCAGAGAGAGCTGTAGGTGCCAGGAGCCACCTGGGGCATTTTGGAAGAGATACTCTCCCAGCTGGGGTGGGGCTGGGAAGGGGCCGAAGCTGGGAGCATGTCTGTCTTTGGGTGCAGGAGGCTGACAGCTTGCAACCCCCCATAACCGTGTGACCCCTTGAGGGGTCCCGACGCCCAGTTTGAGAGCCCCTGAGGCTGGGGGCACCTAGCGCCACCCCTGACAGAGCCCCTATGAGTGAAATGCAACTGCTGGTGTTTGATGTGTGGTGGTCGGCCAGGAGCTCAGGGGCCTTCGGCCAGGTGTCCAAGTGAGATGGGGGAGTGCTTGTCTCCCGGCCCGGCCCCCCCCCCCCCCGCCCACGTAGGGATATCTGCATTGTAGACCTCCTAGCAGAAGAAGGTTTGTGCGTGTGTGGTTCCCCTGGTCCAGTCTACTCCCTTTTCCTTGGACTCTTGTGCTCCTGGCTGCCCTCCGATCGTTCTGGGAACGTGCTTCGCATGCAGTGAGCACAGCTGAGAATCAATGAGTAATAATAAGCTACAGGCTAGACCCTCAGCTGGTGTAACTGGGGGCTGGGCCGACTCCGTAGGCCACATACCTCCAGCTCAGGATCTGGCTGCTTGATATAGGACAAAGATTCTCAGCTTCGAAACAGATGAGCCTTCCCCGGCTAACACCAGCTGAGACGCAGCCGTGCAGCCGGGTGCGTGTTGGAGCCAGTTACCGCTGGAGGCAGCTTTGCCTGCGTTTAAAGGAAAACCAGATCGCCCCCGCATTGTCCTTTGTGTTTTTTGCTATTTTGTATTTTCAGCCGCACTCTTTCCCAGCTTGCCCGCGTGGTGCAATTAAAGCAGCTGCAGCACAGGGTGATATCTCCTGGAAGCAATGCCTGGTGCAGCAGAGAAGAGGGTGAGAGAACTGACTGTCTCTCGGCTGCGTTCCCTGGCCTGGCTCCAGCCCTCGCAGAACCCAGTGTGAAACCCAGAGCCAGGGCTGGCTGTTGCTAAAAGACAACAAACAGGCATTGATTGTAGCCTTTCGGCTTCCTCTCATGGGAGATATGAACACTTCCGCTGCAGAGCCTTTCTCATGTTCCCCACCCTGAAACTCTTGGGGGGCTTTGAAGGAGAATCTGGGAGTCCACTCTGGTGGGCAGAGCCTCGGAGGGTTTTGTTTTAAGAGGTCAGCCAGGCAAGGATCTTCATTTGTGGGTGTTTTGCTTGGTTCAAAGCTGCAAAAGGAACGTACTGGTTAGAAAAATGAAGCCATTTCATGTCACTTCCCTGCCTCCCTCGCCACACCAGTCACAGGAGAAGTACACGGCATGAAATGAGCGGATCCCGTTTCTATTTCCAAGGCAACTGTTTGGAATGCCCGACCAGGGTGCGAGAGGAACAAATGGTTTTGAACGAGCATCAGCGTGTTGCTTTCTAAAAACCTGTGATTCCAGAGTATTTTGTCTTCAGTCCTCAGCCCTTCCCGCCTTCATGTGTGTATGGAAACGTAATGTCTATTCAGTTTTTCATGCGTAACCTGTGTTAAAGCGAGAGCGCAACACTTGAACGCAATGCCAAAGTAAAGCGAGGCTGCTACGAACAGAGGAGTGGACAATGCTAGCGACGCCTTGTCTTTCCAGAGAACAAAAATGGGGCCCGTAACAGATTATATTGCCGGCCTAGGTCCCATCTACAAGTTGTTCGGTATGTCTTGTTTGGGGCGCTCTAGGAGTAAAATACTTTCTATACACTTGTGTGTTGCTCAGGGTCCCAGCGATCACCAGATTCAGGGGCAGGAATACCATTCAAACAAATCTCAGTGACACTGTGCTCGTTATTTCTAATGAAAACAGATTCTAGGATTTCAGAGCTCTATTAAAAAAATTTTCTAGCCCTGCTAATTTGGCCCCTCTAACATTATAGTCCCCTGCACCTTCCCATTGTCTTGCTGAGGAACAGAGCTGTGTGAATAATGGATTTTTTTTTTTGCAATTCCCCTGGCCATTCCAAAGAATCAGAAAAAGAAATTCCTTTTGAGTCAAATGGAAAACGAAATGTTTAGAAATTTTTGACAGATCACAGAAACGCCCAACGGGTGTTGGATCAGAGCCGTATTATTTTCCAGGGTTATACTTCTTTAAAAGGATAACAGAGACGAGGTTAGACTCCTGTCAGTAAATTAACAGTTTCATCTTTCTAGCCGAGGGATGAGCAGCCTTCCATCACTGTAGAGCCATCTTGAGTAATTGGATTGTTTACATTGTACATTTTTCCTGTAATAACGAGACATCGAACCCTGGGGTGTCATCAAGAGGTAATTATTGTCTTGACAAGGGTGCTGGGAAATGAGAGAACACTTGAAAATTGATTGATCTCTTTGCTGCCTTTCACGTTCTCCGTTCAAGATCTGTCTGTGCACTGTGTTAACTTGGGCCAGCCTAACTGGGTTAGGCCAAATGTTAGGGTCCCGTGTGAAAATGAATCGGTTTCACAAAGCCTAATGTGAACAGAAAAGTGTGCTCATAAAGATGGCTGAAAACACTTGTGAAATGTGTTTCCCTGGAGAAGTGAGCCCAACAGTGCAGAAGAACTAGAAAATGAATCACATTACTAATGTTACTAATTACCAATATAAAATAGAATTACATTAGCTTTGATTTGTATCAAGCCTCTCTACCATTAGAGTGACATTCCCAACACCGAGGCACTCTCCTATCCGATAAATCCCAGCCAACAACCAGGACAAAAAGAGGAAATCCATAACATCTAAGGAGTCCACACGAAAACCCTACCCCAAGCAGAGTTTTGACTCTGAACGTGGAGTCTATGGAGACGGGCTGTGCTCTCGCACTCTAGGGTTGGTCAGTCTATCAATAATAGATGACAAATGTTTTGGATAAGAATATGAGTGTGAAGTGAATATCAATGTGACCCTCCCAGCATGCTGGGGAGACAGTAAAAGTTTTATCCCCCCATTATTGATGGAGGAACTGAGGCAAAGGGGTGCGGTGAATTGTCCAAGAGGATGTAGTGAGGTGCTGGCAGAGAACTAGCGACTTTCTAACTCCCCTTGTTGTGTTGGTTCCTTACTTTAGGCTATTTCGCTGACCTTAAAAGGACTTTTATCTTGATTGTGACCCTCTAACACACTCTCTCCGTTTGCAGCAATTATTTTTACTTTGTGTCGTTTGAACCTGCCGTAAGAATGGAATCCTCCTCTGCTCCGATGTCATTTTTGAGTCCGAAAAATAATCTACCGAGTGTACTAATCCATGGGGGCCGTGCTATAATATTGCCCGTGGTGCAAGGTGACCCTGGCCGTGTCCCGCTCTGCAGACAGCCAGCACGAAGGGCCAGGCAGTCCCTCTGGCTGAGTCGAGGCATACGCCGTATATCATCTGGCAAATGGATTTATCACTCCCCTGTCATCGCCGGCACACGGCTGCTTCGTTCTCGGCTCCGCGAGGAGCTTTGGCAACGTTTTGCTGCCTTTGACTCAGCCGCCTGTATCTGGAGAAATTTCGGACATGATTAAGATGGTGGGGGGAAAGGGTGACTGATGGGGCCTTTAATTTCATATAAGCTTGGCCGGATGAGAGCCGGGAGGCTTCTGATTGCTTTCGGGGCTGCCCTTATCTCCCAGATAAGGGAGGCAGTGAGAATGCAAGCCAGGGAGGAAAATACTTCTTCAGCCTGTGATTTATATGAGGTGCTCAGGGGCTACTAAGGAACAGCGACCAAGGGTGACCTTCCATTTGAGTCCATCCTCAGCCGTGAGCAATAGTTCCTTTTTACCCCAAAGGAAAAGGCGTTCTGGTATGGTCTCCCCTCTTCTAAGCAATCCCACAAGCTATCATTGTCGCCCGCATCTCTTAGCACTGGCGTGGTGACACTTTGCTCTTCCCTGCAACATCTCCGTGAGCTCCTGGGGTCTTTCCCTCTCTGACTGTTACCTTTCAGTTTAGTGCTGCGTGTAAACTTTCCCCAAAGAAATGCTTTTTGAGGGCAGAAGGTGCTGTTTTGTGGAAAAAGGTTAATTGTGGTTAACAAAAAATTGTCAGCAGCTCTAATGTCAAAGTATCTGTCCTCCTGTTCATCGCGTAGAAACTGGGTTTCCCTCTGGTCATTTTCCGGATCTGCAAGTGGGGAGAATGTACACCCACCTCTCAGGGGACCTGTCAGACTAAAGCAGCCAGTAATAACATCTAATACTTTTCATCCATAGATCTCAGAGCGCTCTACAATGGGAGGGCAGCATTGTCATCTCCATTTTACAGCCTGGAAAACTGAGGCACAGGGCAGTAAGGTGACTGAAGGTCACCCAGCAGGCCCGTTGCAGAGATGGGAGTGTAGAGGTCCAGCACAAGAGCTATGCACCACTAAAGGACCATGTTAAGCCCTCAAGATAGAGGACTGTGAAAATGCCATTTGTGCCCTGCCTTTCTACTCAGCACGGGCCTCCTTTGACTGACTGTTAATCTGTTGCTTGTGCTCTCCTGTGGGGCTGCAGGACCCAGGTTTGCAAAGTAATTCATGCAGAGGAGGAGGCAAAGTGGGAAGGCGCTTGCTTTATGTGCAGATCACAATCCTATACTGCACTAAAGACAAAGCCATCTGTTGCTGGGGAATGGGTCGCTCAGGGGATTCGGAATGGCATGCAAAGCTGTGGGTAACTCCAGACCAAGGTTGGTGGCTTCAGTCCAGCTCTTTGCAGACCAACGGGCCACGTCGCAGTTGCTTCTAGGGGCTCTCCCCTTCTGGGCACCCCCCCAGGAATGCCAAGAACTGAATGGGCCAGAGAGATTCCTACCTGGTCAGGATTGAGGCACGTGAGTTGGGAAGTGCGAGGGGAGTTTTTCCCAGCCCCTGCTTGTAATCTGCCTATTCTGTGCATGAATCAACCCCACCATCCTTGTCTACTGGATGTCCCGATTTTATTTTAATATTTGGGGCTTTGACTTACAGAAGCACCTATTTCACACTTGCTGTCTGGTCACCCCAGGCTCACCCCAATAGGGAAAGCTGAGTTGGTTTCTAAATCTATCAATTAGATCTCATCAGAACTTCTTGGATGCAATTTTTTCCTCTGAAAAAACTCTAGCTTTTGGACCAAAACAAACCCATTGCCACCAAAAACTCCCATTTGGGTTGAAACTCTCCGATGTTTCAAGAAGAAACAAACCTCTAACACTTCACCCAAACCAGCCCACGATAACTGATTGTTGTCATTTGCAGAGAACGTGACCATTTTTAACAAAAAATCTTTTTTTTTGGTTTCTGTTTTTTTGTTTGTGTTGTTTCAGTGAAAATCAAAGAAACCTTCACAGGAAACTTATGACTTTTTTTTTTTTTTTTAAATAACTCCCATTTTTGGAGCAGCTCTCATGTACGTACTATAAATCCACTCCCCTGTCGCTAAGGCATTTGGCGACCCTCTAAAATTCTAATATCTGCTGCTCCCCCTTCTGGCTGTGAATTGTTTCTGAGCTATGTTGAGCAATAAAGCAATTTTTTTCAATGTTCATGTGAAGGAGGGAAAGAGCTACACATACCACATGCTCCTGAAATTTTAATCTGTTGCCTACAGCAAGCTTTTATATAGTCAAAGTTTACTTTCTACAGCCCTTTAATAGCTCCACCGGACCCCAGGAGATAAACCACCATGTTTGTTTGAGCTGCGCTGGTAAGACAGGCTCAGCTGTAATTGCAAACAAAATAAACAGAAGCAGCCCAGCCCTGGGGCAGCAGCAGTGGATGGCAGTGCTCGGTGGTCACTGCAGACTAAGCACAGTGAACCGGCTGGTGAAAATATCCCAGGGGCTAGCGGATGGTGGCGGCAAGTAGCGTTTGTGACTATCTGCTGTTGGTGAGAACAGAGCTTTCCATCCAAGCCTGGCGAATTGCGTGATTGTGAGTCAATGGCAGAAGTGGGAAGAGAACCCATATGTCCTGATGCACAGTCCTGGCCTTGAGATCCTCCGCTGAATAGCTGGGCTCCATCCTCTCTATGTGCTTGTCCTGATGTGGAAGTCGGGCTGGAATCCGGCATTGAGACGTGTGTGTGGGTAAAAACAGCAGCAAAAATGAGCAAGAAATGGGAGGTGGTCTTATAGGACCCTAAAGAGGCTGGGCCATGATATCTGCTACCTTTCAGCTGGTGTCTTCACACCTCTGCCAAACCCAAAGATCTCAAAGTGTTCACATATTAATAAATGAAGCTCTACAACCCTTCTGAGCGAAGGCAGTGTAATCTGCCTCTCATAGATGGAGAAACTGAGGCGTGGTGGGTACGGGTCAGGTCTAAGGCTGCAGTAAAGGAATAGTGCAGGCCCCTTGGGTGTTAGCGCAAGACTTTCCTTCCTCATAGCCCAGCCCAGGAGTTTCATGGGACGTTCAAGGTAATCGCCAGCTTTGGGTTCCATTGCACGGAGACCTTGCTCGTTTGGAAGGTCTTGTTCAGTTTCCTAATCATGACTCATTAAGAAGAGACTTGTACAAGTCTCTGTGAAGCAGAACATGTGCAAATTTTCCATGTCTTTCATCAAGCCCATCCTAAGCCCCGTATCAGGGGCCCTGGAAAGATCCATAGCATGTCCTGACAATATAGGGCACTTTTTGCAGGAGTGAGTGTGCTGAGCAAATTCCAACGTGGACAATCACTTTCTACCTCCTTACATTCTCCCTGCAGTCTCCTGTGCATAAGGGGTAATTCTTCCACTGCCGGATCCCTGACCCACCGCACACCACTCCTGTGCAGGTTCCTTGCCCCATCCTAATGGCAAGGAACGTGAGAGAGAGAGAGTGCGTGACTGGCTGTTCCTTCTCCAGGATCCTTCCAAATGAAAGGAGCTATATAAAGGGAAGATATTATTATAACCATGTGCAGTGGCTACTGATGTCAGCAGACCAGGGCATGACCCTGCCGTAAATAAATAACTAAGGTTAATGCATTGTGTCCTAAATCCTGCATTCTTCAACCAGGCTCTTGTTTCGCTGTTTCCTTTCTGCCTTGGTGGGAGGCGGGGGTGTCAGACCCATGTGTGGAGAGGTGAGAGGCCAGACAAATGGGTGTATTTTAATTGAGCCACTTATGATTCAGGAAATGCATTTTTCTTTCTCGTATCAGAATGGAGTCGGACAATTGGCTTTTTAAAATAGACTCAATGAGAGGAAATACACATGTTAATCGGTCCCTGTTTGGCTGGGAGAGGCGGCTCAGATATCTCAGATATGCATTTCCCTGCTGTTATTTCTAATTGTTGCATCTGCTTTTTTTTTACTGGCAAATATAAGACCATGGCTTTTTTTCTTTGTCCTCAGGATTTAAATGGACAAACAAGGGAGCTGTGTCCGCGTCTCTGTCACCTTAAGAAAGGCCCCAACGGCTACGGCTTCAACCTGCACAGTGAAAAGTCCAGACCCGGCCAGTTCATCCGTTCGGTCGATCCAGATTCACCAGCCTCTAAAGCCGGCCTCCGACCCCAGGACAAGCTTGTAGAGGTGGGGGCTTGATGGCAGGCAGCCGAGGGGTGGGTCTGGGGGTCCGTCATGGAACAGATGGAGCAGGGCAGACGGGGAATCCTTGGTCTCTACCAGAGGGGTTGGTCATCACAGCACAAGCAAATGGTTCTGAGGCCCGGCTCCTCAAAGGTATTGGATGTCGGTGGAACTCAGGCACTTGAATGCCTCTGAGGTAGGGTTGGGTTGATAGCAGCAAGCAAGGGCTCCTGGTCTGTAAATGCTGCCTGCTGCCCTGGGCCAAAGCGATGGGGTGGCAGGAAAGGAATCCATCAGCTTCCAGTTTTTTATGAACCAACCACCATTGGTGCTCTGCCCTTCTTTGGGCCTTCCACACTGGGATCTCGGAGCACACAGCCTGTGAGGCAGATGAGTGGTTTCCCCGGTGTACAGAGGGGGAACACAGAAAAGGGTAAACAGCTTGCCCAGCGTGTCCCTGGGAGCATGTCACAGGGCTGGGATCTCCCAAGACCTCATCCAGTGACTTACCTATAAAACCATCATTCCACTTCCTCTTCTGTGTTCCTAAAACCCAGCAAACTTTCCCCTGGCAGAGAAAGTGACAGAGTCTCTCTGGATCAATGACCAGAACTGGACTCCCCCACTTTGGGGGAAGTGGATGTCTGGATCCAGGACTTTGGACTGGGACCATCCCTGCTTTAAATCCATCCTGGGCCCAGACATCAGCCAGAAACAAGCCTTGTATTTGGTAGCCTTTCCCTGCCACACCCAGGAGTGAAGCTCAGGAGACGTACTGCTTCTTCTGCAACATCAGCCATTGGGCTTCTCTGCGATGGGCCTTTGGTCCTTTTAGGTAACATCTTACACAGCTTCTTCCAGCTCCAGCAGACCCAAGACACTCTGCAGATGATGGACAGAATTCTCCCTCTGCTTTGCACGAAGAGTCCCTTGCAAATTCTGTGCAGTCACTTCCAGTGACCTGAGTGAAGCAGCATCAGCCAAATGGGGCTTGAGAAGCCATGTTGAAATATAGGAGAATTTTGTCCTGTGGTTAGCAATTGTTTTACCTATCACAAAAGTGCAGCCACCTCTGGAGTGGTCTATGGCAGCAGTTTAACAACACACACCACACTTTAGGACAGGAACTGAAGCCTAATGTATCCAGTTGAAATAGCAGTAATAAACTACGCTAACAGATTTTAAACCATGAAGCTATGGATTGTGGTGGATTAGGAAGAAATCATTCTTTAAAGGAATTTCTCTTAATTTAATTGTGAACAATAGAAATAGTTTGAAATGACAACCACGTTCCTTTTGTGTAATTGCATTCATAGAATCATAGAATAATAGGGATGGAAGGGACCTCATGAGGTCATCTAGTCCAACCCCCTGCTAGAAAGCAGGACCACTCCCCCTAAATTATCCCAGCCAGGGTCTTGTCTAACCGGGCCTTAAATATCTCCAAAGATGGAGATTCCACCACCTCCCTAGGTAACCCATTCCAATGCTTCACCACCTCCTAGTGAGAAAGTTTTTCCTAATATCCAACCTCGACCTCCCCAGCTGTAATTTGAAACCATTGCTCCTTGTTCTGTCCTCTGTTACCCTCGAGAACAGCCTAGCTCCCTCCTCTTTGGCGCACCCCTTCAAGTAGTTGAAGGTTGCTATCAAATCTCCCCTCAGTCTTCTCTTCTGTAGACTAAATAAGCCTAGTTCCTTCAGTCTCTCCTCAAACTGGACACAGTATTCCAGATGCGGCCTGACCAATGTCGAATAGACGGGAATTATCACATCCCTTGATCTGCTGGCAATACTCCTACTGATGCAGCCTAATATGCCATTGGCCTTTTTGGCAGCAAGGGCACACTGTTGGCTCATATTCATCTGCCCGTCCACCATAACTCCCAGGTCCTTTTCTACAGCGCTGCTACTTAGCCGATCGGTCCCCAGCCTGTAACAGTGCATGGGATATTTCCGTCCTAAGTGCAGGACTTTGCACTTGTCTTTGTTGAACCTTATGATGTTTCTTTCAGCCCAGTGTTCCAATTTGTCCAAGTCTCCCTGGATCCTGTCCCTGCCCTCCAGAGTATCTACCATTCCCCCCAACTTGGTGTCATCCACAAACTTACTAAGCATGCAGTCTATTCCATCATCAAGATCATTAATGAAGATGTTGAATAGAACCCCTGGGGCACTCCACTCATTTAATTCATGTAATTTTTACTGCTCTGGACAGGTGATCGCCAAACCCTCTATATTTTAAAACTACACTAATGAACAGACAAAGCTGCCCGTTAACCCAAGAGCAAACTATCCAGTGACAACTTACATTTTTATCATTGAAAAGGTATATTGTGGTCGCATGCACAGACCATCCAAGAGGGTGTGCAATTGTGCTTGGCACTGTACAAACTTAGTGAAAATGATAGCCCCTGTCCCAAACAGGTTATAAATGTAATTTAAACTGTCTTCCCTGGAATCCCATGCCACTTCTCAGCCCTAACAATGGCCTTCCAGGCTAGGGGGCAAAGATGGCTCTTGCCGCACGCTCAGGTTAGCAAACTCCTCACCAGCAGTGGATGTGAGTTCCAAAGGCCCAGCAGGGTGAGTGGGTAAGAGTGGGCACCGGTGCCTTTGCCAGTGGGCTTTGCTGAACTGGGGCCTGCCTGCAGTCTGTCTCCCTGAGTGACCCCGCTAAAGAAGTGTTTTAATTAGTGCTGGGTGGGTCTCAGAGAGACAATCATGCCCTAAATATCTCTGCAACACAAGTACCCGGCTGCAGTGAACCCTGCCTGGCCCCAGCCCTCTGAACACATTCTCCTGGTGGCCGGATGTTTAACGCGTCTAGCAGCACACGTGCCTGGGAGAGGGAGAGCAGGCGGGGGTGCCTTTTATGGCCGAGTGTTGCGTCACCGCCAGGTATTTGATTATTTATTTATCCGTCCCCGGCATAGTCCCCGACGTGCACAAAGAGGCGATCGGGAGCCTTCAGAAACCTGATCCACGCACGCCGGCTCTTTGGGCTTAAATAAATATTTGATGCTCCACAGCTCTCCTGCACTGAGGCGTTTTACTGGCGCACCAGGGGTTGCTGGTAAACAGCGGCTCCCCGCTTTGTCACTGGAGATAGAGTTTCAAAACACACCTCCACAGGTGTCGGTGAGCGGACCCGGATGTGCATTTAATCCAGGGGTTAAAAAAGCCAGAAGCTCCCTGCTCATTGCTACGGACAATCTTCAGTGCCCCATTCCCAGTCTTGGCCACCCTTGGGCCCACCTGGCAGTGATGGGAGAGAAGGCAGCTGGTGTTGCTAAGATATGGAGAAGAGGCAAAAGCCTATGTGTGTGTGTTTGCCTTTGAAGCATTGGTTGAAGCTGGCAGCTGTACCTGGCCTGTACCCTAGTGGGCTGGGAGATTGACAGTGATTAGCAGAAATAAGCCCTGAATCCACCCGCTTGAACCAAATGCTTCCAAGTTTAGGGTTCTAGATTTGTGGAACTAATTAGTCCAGGCCTCGACAAATCAATGTTTCTGGTCACCATGGTGACCAGTTTTAGTAGCCTGTCGCCTAGCTCCACTGCAGAACTGTAATGGAGGAGTGCCCTCTGGTGACCAAAAGTAAAATTGATGGCACCCAGCTGTGAGCCAATTTTGTCCACCCCTGAACTAGTTGCTGTTCGTTTCTAGTGTTTCTCTCCCCTTCTAGATGGGGTCACCACCCATTTGCCAGACAGGATCCCCTCATGATGTGATGCTAAATGGCAGTGCCTCAAGACTTTGGGTATCCATGTGTCTGAAGGCTTTTAAATCCAAACCAACACAACTGGGCCTTTGGGGGAAGACAAGTTTTACCCAGCTATATTATGACCTGTCTAGTCTGGTACCCAATACCTGAATCTTTTAGGGTAAGGGGAAACCTCATGCAAAGGTGCTTAGCCTCCCAGGAGCCAATCTGGAATTAGATCTAGCTCCAGTCTCCTTGACTCCATTCAAGGCTCTGCTACTGGCTTAATGTGTACTGCCAAGCAAGTCACATCTCAACTCTGTACCTCAGTTTCCCCATCTACAGCTAAGGGAAAATAATGGTCACCTGCCTTTGGTGGAAGTAGAAGACAATATGTTAATAGCTGTAGAGTGTGTTGAAATCTTTGCATGAAAGGCCCTGTGAAAGAGAGTAAACTGGAATTAGAAAAGTCCTTCCTGACCCACTGAATCAATCAGTTGATGCCCTGAAACATGACAGCTGGGTTATCCTATCATGCATGTGTAATGAAGATATAATTGATTACACAATTATCCAGGCCTTTTAATAGAAACACATTTAAAGTAGCTAATGATCTCTCTTGCAGTGAATATTTCTGAGAGCTTTGGCTCATTCAGAACTCATTGTACTCCAGTAACTAGATGTTTTTAGAGGCTGGATAATTTCATTACTAATTGTATTTGTAGTGCATATTTACAGGGGGATGATCAATGATATCTATTGTGCTCCTGTTAAGACTAAATCAACACATCTGTTCTGAAATCTATTGAGCCTTCTTTTTAACATGCAAAGTGCAAACCTGATGAGGAAAGGGTGGTTTGAGTTCTTGTAACTGAATGAAAAGAATCCAATTAAAAAATTAGTGCTAAAAATGGTTCATTGAGCAGAAGAAATGGAGGCAGCCCTACCAATAAGCAATGAGTGGCTTAGAAGCATCAGGATCTTTTCATTTGGGACAATGAGGGCGCTCACTCAACACCAAGAATAATGCTTAGCAATTACAATCATTCCTCCTTCGTTGCACGAGATAATGACGAGAATAATATCTCAGTCCTTTACAGGCACCAATTAGCATCCAACAAAGGACAGCAATTAATCAGTGCAACAGAGAGAGTCTATTCTTTTCTCCAGCATGATGTTTTTGTCACATCTTTAAAGGCCATGTGGCATTTACTCTTGAGTGGAGACTTGCTGACTGCAGCTGTGGAGCCCTGGTCTTGTGGATGGAAAGGACCAATCAGCGGCTTGTCTCTGGAGGGGGAAGATAATCGTGGGATCAGTTGGACTGTTGTGTAGGCACCCAAGGGAAGAAGTAATGGAGGCTTAGGCCATTTAGAACTTTACTAGGCAATTCTAGTGGTAGATGCATTTTCAAAGCCCCTTGAACGTTGCCCAGCAGGTGGGAGACCTGAATTTGGTATCGGAGATTCCTGCTCCCATGACCAGCGGGACCTCCACCTTCAGGATATGGGTGAAAGGCAGAGGTGACCTGGGAGTTGGGGCTTCTACCTAATGGAAGATGCTCTCATGAGGATCTTTCGGTGGCCATTTGAATGGAAGTTCACCAAGCTAGTCTCTGGGTGCTGTCCCCTCTCTGCTGCCTCTGCTTAAGCCAAAATCTAGGATAAGCTTGGTAGAAAATGGTGATGAGCATGAAAGGAAGAGGAAGAGTTTTAGCACTTGTGTCCCCTATCTGCAGCCCCCACACCCGCCAGGGGGGAGAAACCCATCTTGCTGGGGACTAGCGAAGTCTACTGTGGATGCTCGAGGGCCAGGAACTGGGAGAATCAGGGTAACCCTGGGGCTGGGAGGGGAGGGGGGACGGGGGGGAATTACCTTTGAGGCTATTAATTTAGCTGGGAAAATGCCTGTGTGAAGTCATTCCTGTTGGTGAGGTGAGGTTCCTGATGTAGCTGTGTGCAGCACAACGTTTTTTATAAAAAGATGCTTGCATTTGGCGCTCCGCCTGGTACACGGCCTCAAAGCTGCCATTCAGCAGTGCTTAAGAAAGAAACCTCTAATCTTCTGGTGCCCTAAGGGTGAAGCGTTTGGCACTGGTGTGACTTGTCTGGCAGCTCTCACCCCACGGTTGTCCCTTTGCAGGTGAACGGGATAAACGTGGAAGGCATGAAGCACTCCGAGGTGGTGTCAAACATCAAGTCCAAGGAGACAGAAGCCAGGCTCCTTGTGGTGGATCCTGAAACGGATGAATACTTCAAGAAACTGGGGATAATCCCCACCGAGGAGCACATCAAAGGTAAGACCCTCCTTACTGCACCCAGCTCTCCACAGCTCTTATGAGTTGTGGGTCGGCCTTTCAAAAGTGATTTAGAACCACAGGTCCCAGACACTTCTTCAAGCTGTCTAAGAGCTCATAGCCCCGATTGCTGGAGTTACTTGAGCATCTCGGAGGTTTGTATAAATAGAAATAACAGTACTTTCCAGGCGATCCCAGCATATAAAAAAAAAAAATCAATGCATAATTAACCAGTGAAACTCTCTGCCACAAGATGTCGAGACAAATTTAAGTTGGCTTCAGACGAGCATCAGGCATTAATGTGAATAATGAGCATGTCATGTATAACTAATGAGGGTAAAAATATCTGAGAGATATCAGTCCTCATGCTTCAGGATCTAAGATGAACATGGATGGCCTGAGGTTAGGAAGAAATGTCCACTAATAGGAGCTTGTCACAGAGTTATCCAGGCGCTTCTTTCTTCTTCCTCTGACGCATCTGGCAGTAGCAGAGGCTATTGGACGAGGTGAACCATTGTTCTGACGCAATATGACAGTCCCAAAGATGGCACGTCCCACATAGAAGAACTAATAGGGTCTAAGATCAGAAGGGACCAATATGATCATCTAATTTGACCTCCTGTTCGATGCAGGTCACAGAACCTCACCCATCCACTCCTGCAATAAACCTCTCACCAACGACTGAGTTATTAAAGTCCTCAAACCGCGGTTTAAAGATTTTGAGGTACGGAGAATCCGCTAGCAAGTGAGCTGTGCCCCATGCTACAGAGGAAGGCGAACACCCCCCTCTCCACCACAGCCTTTGCCAATCTGCCCTGGGGGAAAATTCCTTCCCAACCCCAAATATGGCGATCAGTTAAACCCTGAGCATGTGGGCAAGACTTGACAGCCAGACACCCAAAAAAGAATTCTGTGTAATAATTCACAACCTGCCCCATCTAACGTCCCGTCTCAGGCCACTGCTATATCCACCATGAGTAGTCAAAGATCGGTCAATTGCCAAACGAGGCCGTCCCATCACACCGTCCCCTCCAGGAATTTATCCAGCTCACTTCTGAAGCCAGCTAGGTTTTTGCCCACACAGTTCCCCTTGTAAGGCTAGTCCAGAACTTCACTCCTCTGAGGGTTAGAAACGTGCACGTCAGTCCACTGTTGTCCTGGGGCATGTTTTGTTTAAAATGTCTGCATTTGGACACCAGAGGAAAAAATGTAATGATCCTTCAACTCCTTGTAGCCTTTAGAAAGCACGTGCAGGTATGTCGACACACACGTATACGCGCACACAGGACGAGTGCCATGTCTACGTGGACGTAGTCATTGCACATGGCAGGAATAGCTCTGGTAATCGGTGCAATAAATGTTATCCTGGCTGTTGAGAACTGGCAGAGGAGGCCACCTATCTACTCTCTGATTCGTGGAGCTGCCGACTCCTGTGCTTGGAGAGATCTCTGCATTCCACCGAGCACACATTTCCCTCCTTGCTGGCTGGCTGAATGGGGCGCTCTGTTTTTCAACACAGCTGTTTCTTATCTAAGCCGTATTCTGGCTCAGGCCATTGCTTGGCTCTGTCAACTATTCAGTGGAGAGAGCTGTCCAAAAAAATGGGCCAAACAATTCTAAGATCCACCCGGGGGGAGAGTGGTGTCAGATGCGCAGAATGGGAACAAACAGGAGATGATGTGAGAGATCCTCTGCTGTTGGCACAGATGATAATGAAGCCCTTGTTCTCTGCTGGAAGAGATGCACCCAGTGTTACTGAGATACGAATCGTGTTCTGCTGCCTCTTCAAGCAGCGTGTCCTGGCTTCAAAAGGCAGTCTGCAGTACTAGAGCGTGTTTTGACATCTTTCTTTGTAGAGTCCATGATCACTGGGGCTCAGGCCTGGTTAGCTGCTAGTAGAGTTTTAAAAGCACCCGACGCTATTTGGCTTTTGCACCACTTGAGACTCCAAATGAGGATTTTTGTTTGAAATCGCACTGCCTTCCACTGCTACTCATGGAGACTTTGCAGGGCTGGCCTGTGCCGGGGTTAAGTCCTGGGCTGGGCTTGCGGAGCTGGAAAACAGTCCCGAAATACGTTGGGCATTGTCATAACATCATGCCAGACTTGGTGACGTAGCTCCTTTGTGTTAGAAGCAGCAACTTTGGATTTTCATGGTAAGGAAATGACCTGGAATTTCCTCCAACATATCGGCACGCAAAACACAGGCCAGGTCTCCATTGACAGCAGCAAATTTGTCACTGGCAATTCAGCCTTTCCAGGTTGATTTGAGCGGTCAGTGAAGACCTGCTCAATTGATCTGGAAGTTGATGTGTTAAGACCGCCCCCTCAAGAAGCAGAGTGCTGAGCTGAAGGGAAGGCATTTCTTTTCGACTCAGCACAGTGGAGATGCCATGGTAAATAGGCGTTAGAAAGTCAAAGGGAGGTACGCAAATTATTAGGTAGCTTGTGTATGTATCTTCCTTTGACTGCTGCCGAAATCCATGGCCAGTGTAGACTTGGCCATAGGAAACTCACAGCCTACAGAGAGATTTTCGTAACACTGGCTGTTCCGCGATTGGCAGATCCGTACTGTCCAGTGATTGCCTCGCATCTCTGCCTAGCTTCCTTCCTAACCGGGATGGGAAATATTGACCGGCTGGCAGCTCATGCAGGCTGTTGTCCTTTGTTAATAGTGCAGGATGATTGGAGGGCAGTAGTGAAAGTTGTATTACAAAAGTTGTAAAATGATTCCAAAACCAGGTTTCTGCCCTGCCTCCAGTTTGTGAAATTCACAGGGTGGTCATTACAGTACAGAATATTGCTTGGAAATATGAGTTTTCTGAGTCAAACAAGAGTTGGGTTTTTTAAAAGCAAAAATAGCTTTATGTTGAATTTGATTCAGAAAAGAAGCTATTTCACCTCCAAATGATCCACAAAGTGTAATTTTTTTTGGTGGGGGGGAGGATAAAAATCAAATGAAACAAGGAGGAAATGAAAACAAGTTGGATCACAGAAGAGAAACTCGAGGGACTAAATAGATTTTTGTAGGGCCTCATAAAAAGCCTGGGGTGCAGTCTGGCTGTGGCTCCAGAACACGTGCTGCAGTTCATGTGGTCTGTAAAGGACTCTGAACACTGGAAATGGGAAGGGCAGGTGAGAATTCCCCGAGTGGGTACGTTAGAGGACAATCTGTCTGACATTTCAGTCTCTTGTTAAATGTATTTACCAGGGCTTTACTGTGCTTGGTCCGTAGGTGGGGTACCTCAACCTATTACTAACGGGTCTGCACAAACCCAGGTGAGTGTCTGTCTTTCATGTATTCTGATTAATCAAATAGACTGATTCTTGGAAACACTTAGCAGAGGCCTGGCTATTTTGAGAGGCATAAATCTGCCCAAGAGCAATGTCAACATCCCAGTTCAGTTGTTGGGAGGACAGGTGACCTTGTAATTAGAGCAGGGGAGTTGGAGTCAGGACTCCTGGGTTCTCATCCCAGCTGCGGCTCTGATTCACCTTGTGGTCTGGTGCAAGATGACCGTGCCTCAGTTTGCCCAACTGGAACATGAGAATGCCTACGACCTCAGAGAGGGTTCTGAGGCTTAGTTAGCTTAGATTAATTAACATACATTGAATTTGATTACTTCCCTCTGCAGTTTTTAATTCAAGGCGGCTTCTCTGCTAATTACATACTTCTGCATCATGTGTGGAACAGGAGTAGTTTCTAAACTAGAGACACAGAGCCAAACTCTGCTCTGGGGTAAGCTGGTGGAGTTCCACTGTTTTCTGAGGAACTGTAGCTGGACGCTGCCTCCATCAAGCCTGCAGTGAAGTAGAGAGTCTGTGTAATTTGCTAGCAAACGCTTGCATTGTTTTTCCACTTGAATTTACAGTTCCCCGTTTCAGTCTCTTTGTTTTGCAGCCAGCCACGTGTTTAGAAAAAAACAGACATTATTCTCCACCTGGCGGAATTGGCTTTGATCTTATCTCATGACTCAGGCTGTAAACTCCTCATAGTATTTTTTAGCTAACTTTATGATATATATAGATATGTTAACATTTCTATTTCCAATAGCTGAATGGAGGATCCATGTCTTCATCCCATAGTGATCTCCAAAGTCCTGAGAAGGAATCAGAGGTAAAAATATATTTGTACTAATTTTCTTTTTTGTGTTATATAAGCACGCACACTAGAAACCCTTTCAGCGTTCGGTTCAGACCGGGGTATAATTGTATTCTGCCTCTAAAGCAATGTCTACACTGGCATGTAGATTGGTGTAACTTAACGTCGCTCACGGGTGCGAATATTCCTCCCCTCAAGTGACACCAACTCTCCCATCGACATAGATTACGCTGCTCACCAAGGTGGGTTTTTCCTGTCATTGGGAGAGCTCTCTCCAGATGTGCTGCAGCACTGTGTGTGTAGAGGTGGCCTAAATTCACCCAGCAATTAAAAAACACGGTGGTTCTTCACTTCCTGCCGTAAACTAGCATGTACTATTATTGTGAGCTGTGAAGCAGCTGCCAGGTTCCAAGCTAGAGGTGGCTGCATTTCCATGATGGGGGAGCCATCTCTATAGATTATGAAGGGCTCTGGGATCCCATGGGATGAAAGGCGTTTGGGAAAGTCAAGATGTTGTTACAAAAACGTAAATGCAGGGGAGAAAAATCAACTGAAGACTAGCAAATGAAAAAAACCCAAACCCACAATTAAAACATTTAATTACATTCAACGGGAGGAGGGGAGAGAAACTAAACCCCACGACGTTCCCTAGTCCTCTTCTTCTGCGTTAAGATGTGCAGAAGCTAAAATGTGCAGGGTTTGATTAAATGGAATTTAAAAGGACTTCTGAGAGGCTCAAATTACTTGGATTGCTTCCGTCTCTTGTGAGTGAACCACTGACTCCATACGCTGGAGTCCAAACTGTGCATTCTTTCCACTCTTTGTCAGGGGTACAGGAAAGCTTCCTGGTTTCATGGGGCCTCTGCCAGAGACAGCAGATGGCCCTTATTACTATAGACACGTTTTGCAAGGATTCGGATGTACTGTTGTGATGTCTATTTGTTTACTCAGTTAAGCTCCCATCTTTTAAAGACTTGTGCACACACTTCGCTTTCGTTGGGTACGGTGAAGTCTGTAGGCTGGGCCATGGCAGATATCAATCACTTGGAGAAGGAGGGCTCTGCTGCCAGCTTCTCAGCCTTTCTAAACACAGAAACCAGCAGATTTAGGAAGAATAATACAGAACCAAAACACTTTTATAACCAAAATATCATGAATCATGCTGTATTCAAAATGATTTAGCGCCCAAAAGGAAGATAAGTGGGTTAGAGGTAAACTTGGGTCTAGAAAAAGGAGAGTCAGAGGTAAAGTAGTAATTCTGAGGGAGCTACTTGGGAACCTCATTGAAACAGGTCCCATGAATCAATCCAGAATAAGGTTGAAGCTAACAGTATACGTTCAGCTAATTCTAGGCCTTAAATGTAATCACATTAAATACAGTTGTGTGGACGGGTTTCACAAAATGTAACAGGAATAGAAATGTCAGGGGTTTAAAAAATTGAATACAAGCATCAGGATTTTTGAAAAAATTAAGCAGTTCTCTGCCTGTTGAAAAGCTTGACTTGATAGCATTCTACTAGTGCATGAGAATCAGACGAGTCCAGTTGACCGCTTGTTATTCCAGCTGAATAAAGCAAACAGACGGCATAAAAGGGGGAAAGATTAGCTATCTAACACGTCTAATTTTACTAGCTTAGGATCATGGGGTTTGTAAGAGTAGTAAAGGATTTTTAAAAATTTGAGCTGAGTGACCTTTAACGTTCATTCTTGTCATGCCTTGGATTTAGTCACGAAAAATGAAGAAAAGTATCAGCCAAAAGCCTGGCTTGATTCTGCGGGTGTCAGGTTTTTGCACCCAATGAGAAACAGCTTAAAGAACCCCACATTTCAAAAACTACTGAGCACCTGAAGTCGGGTCCCTTTAAGGTGTTATAAATTGCATGGCCCAAAATGTAGGTGAAACAACACACCTTAAAAAACCCCCATGAACGTGATGTTCTAAGGTGAGTGCCTAACGTTAGGCATCTGAATTCCCACTGGGGTGCGTCTGATTTTCAGAGACGGAAGTAGTGGAAGAATGATGGTCAGTGCCCCTAAAATCTGGCCATTTTCAGTCGGGGGCCTCAGTCTCGAAAACCGGTCACTGCCGTTTGGGAATAAGCGTTGGAGGTGTCAGCTGGCATTTCAGCTCCTATCAACAGAAGTCGGGCAGGCATATGGCTTTAAAAACTTTCCTTACACATAAGGGCCTTTCTCCATTGTCCTGCACCTGGCACAATCACCTTCTGGCAGTGCAAAGTGAGTACAAAATCCTACCGTTCAGATCGGGTCTCATTTTATAAGGACTCACAAGCCAGGTATTCCATCTAAGATCTTCGTGCAAATGCTCTGTATCCAGCCTCTCCACTATGTAAACATGCTAACTAAAGAAGACATGGCAGAAAAGCTGCCTCCTTGCGCTCCACCAGAGCTAGTTAAATCCCATTGAAATAATCTGTGTGTTGAGCACGAAGCCGGAAGTGCACTGATGCAATTTAAGGCCTGCAGTAAAACGTCTCTTCAGAAGACTAATAGATATTTAGCTGAAAGCACTTCATCCTGTATATTAATTGTTCCCTATGGATTTGAAGTCCGTCTTTGGCCCATTACAGAGATAAAAAGGTTGAGATGAATTTACAGGCCACTGGAATTTTGCTTAGAGAGTCTACAGAGCTAGTAGCAATCAGTCTGGGGCAGGAGGGAAAAGCGATGAATCATGTTTTGTACAAGACACCCAGCTCTGCTAATGTCCCAACGAATTACCAAAAGACTGTGGATTATTATTCTTTTTATTAGGCAGCTCCCAAGATGCTGTTCTCACCGCACATGGGCGGCAGCTCAGTGGAGTATAACCCTGAAAGCAAATATTTGCCTTACAGCACCTGGTGGCTTGGAGATGCAATGCTAGGTGTGACCTTCTTAAAGCCATCTAGTTGAAAAAATCAGCTGGAGTTCTCATCCACTCTACCCACTGGAGCTCCAGTTAACCAAGATCGGAGTGTAACCGATTCAGGAACTCAATTGTGGTGCTCAATTAAACATGACGGCCGTGCCCTACTAGAATGAGCATGCTTGTACTTCCCTCGCAGTTATTCCCTCTGGCTTCCTCTTAGAAAGGCTTTCACTGTCACTAGGGGCTTAATTGTGTGTTTCCAGATGGGGCTCCACCTCACCATTGGCCATGGTACCACATTTCGGTGCTCCTGTGTTTCCAAATTTCCAGCCACAGCAGCAACACGTTCTTCAGAGCATTTTTTTCCCAATCCTGTAATTAAATTCCTGGCCACTGCAAGGCTGCCAGTTAACCCTCAAACGACGACAAACGTGCTCTTCTGCTCTAAACGGGCTTCTTAAGACCAGTGTGCAGGTACCAGAGGGCAAGATTACCATGGGAAGAGGTCTGATGCCCCATCCAATAGGGGACGGGATTGGACACATGCACCCACTGCAGGGGCCATTTCACTCCAAGGGGATGGGTGGGCTCACACCACAATACACAGCCACTGTAACAGGAAAGCTTTTCCCGTCTTCCTTCCCGCAGGAGGGGGAGTCTGAGAAGAAGGACCCGTTCGAGGAAAGTGGCCTGAACCTGAGCCCGACTGCGGCAGAGGCCAAAGAGAAAGCGCGCGCCAAGCGGGTGAACAAGAGGGCTCCACAGATGGACTGGAATAAGAAACGGGAAATTTTCAGCAACTTTTGAGCCTGGCCGGCAGCTCCTCCCCTTCTCCCCAGCCTCCAAAGTGGACATCTGCAACGCGCAGCAGCTCCCTTCCTGGCTGTCGACTCAAGGCGCTTCACGCTCTGCTCGCCATCGGTTGCTTTCCGCAAGGCAAATCTTTAAAAAGTGCTTCTTCTTCACAAGCGACTCCAGTCGAAAGAAGAGGACCAGCGCTCCTCCCAGCACTCGCCCAGCTGCCTGCAGTTCCCACATTGCTACTGAGGAAAGACTGGATTTCACTTTTGCCTCTTAGCTGCTTTAGTTAGGATTTTACTCTTTTGAAATCCTTCCTGCCACAGAATCCCAGGCTGGAGATTAAGCCTCCATGGTGAAAAGGTTCATGCAAACTCTCTTCATTTCAATTAAAAATAGAGTTGGTTTAAAAAACCCAAACCAATGGCGCTCTGGGCTGCAATGTTCAATGCTCACACGGTGGGAGAATGGTCAGTGGCCATACATCTCTCTCTCTCTCTCGTTGGCGTCTCTATTGATTTAGAAGGGCTGGGGGGGGGGGGGCTTTTCTGTTTGTGTTTTGGTGGAAAAGAGTCTCATCTGTTTTCAGTTAATCCTGGAACTCCTCCCCTCCCCTGGGATCCCTTTAACCAGTGCAAAAAAGGCCCTTTTCTCAGCAAACCTTTTCCCTTCTGGATCCCTCCCCCACTTCCCCTCCATCAAACTCGAGGGATTGAGAGGATGGTAGGACTTAAACAAAACCCCACAAACCCAAACAATCCTAGCCTCAGATTTCCCTAATAAAATGCAGAAAGGACAGGAGAGGAGGGCCCCCCCCCATGGTAAAGGAAAGTCTGTGATTCCTATTAGCACACTGCCAGGCAAGGATTTCTGGCCCCAATCTCTGCTGGAAGCTCCACGAGACCCTGGAAACATGGCTCTTCACACAGCACAGGCTCCTCAGCAGGGAACTGAAAGCCCCGAAGACTCGGTTTCAGGAGCCACTTTATAGTCATGAAAACGAGGCCTCAAGCAGGGACAAACCAGTGGCTGCTCAGAACCAAGCCCCAACCCTGACCCACTTTGCTATTTCTGACTCAGGTTTTCAACCTCTCGCGTTCCTCGGCTGATCTCTCACCAGCTGTATTTCCAACCTGGAGGAGTAACAAGCGCCCTCTCTTGTGCAGGGGCCGGGCCCATGATCTGGCATGTGAAGAAAAACTGTCTCTTGGGCCACGCTGGATTACTAACCATTAAACAGGCAGCGGGGTTGGCAGGGCCGACAACTGCTTCGGCTTTGCCCCACTTTAAAAACATCCCACTCTCCATAAAATGTAGGTTAAAGCTGCATAGCCCATGACTAACCCAGTCGATCAGCTTCACTCTTTAGCTTGGGCTTCATGGGAGGGAGACTAATGAAAATTAAATATTTACTAACGGCTTCGAGGCAGTGGAGTTGTGCTGGGAAGGATCCGTGCTGTAAAATGCGGGCTGATGCCCGTTGCCTTCTTATCGGAAGCTAACCAAACAGCGTTTCTGGCTGTTGCATATGTTGTAACGATGGGAAAAATAGTATTAAAAAGCTGCTTGGGTGCGGGACGGACAGGGCAGAAAGTTCAGACAAACCCACTCCCCCTCCTCCAGCTCACGCCGCACCAGGGTGAGACTGTAAGATTTGCAATCGTGACTATTTAAGCTAAAGCCTGTGGGCTCAATGTTTACCCCAGGTTTCCCTCAGACGCTAACGAAAAGTGGCCTTCGCCTTCGTGCACTGTGGTGGTGGTAAGGTTCTGTGTATATTTCGTAACACTGAGCTAAAAAGGTGCCTTAGAAGATTTACTGTTCCTTTCAGCAGATGGATGTATTGCAAGATGGCGGGGAGGAAGGACAGAAATTCTAGCAACCGAGTGGAGGGTGTGAGGGCTCCTTCCAAGGGACTAATGAAGTTCGTGGCTTTGACTGTGCTGAAGACAGGGCGTTTGGCTGGGCTTTCTTTTAGGGAAGATGTACAGTGTTAAGGGGCACATGGATGCAAATAGGATTTTGTGTTTAGCTATAAAGGCCTGGGAGTGGCACCAGGTTCGAGAGGATTCGTAAGAAGTTTAGAGCTTATCTTCCCCGCAGGAAGCTCACATTGACCTCTGAGCCTGCGTGTTTCACAAGGCAATTTGCTGTCGAGGGGAACCGGTGGTGGCTGGCCATAATAAAGGGGTGCTGTTGCACGAAGTCAGCCACAAAAGAATCCGTACCCACTCTCATGATACGCAGACTGCTTCCCATCCCTGCACTTCCAACCAAGCCAGAGACAGTATGCGAGTCTGCGAGGGGCTGACCGTCCCCAGTTACAAGGTGGATGTTAACTACATCATTGCACACGGGCCCGCAAACGAGGAAGCCTGTAAATACCATATTTCTTGCGTAACGCAGAACCAATGTAGTCAAGGGGGAAATGACATAGTTGTGGTTTTTTTATATGGATGAAAAGAAATCAGGTATACAAATATGTACCCAATAAGATTTTAAAATTTATCTCGCCATAGTTGATGGAAACTGCTCATGGTTAAAGCACTTATCGCTATTTCTGACATCCAGTAGCTCTAACGTTAATTATTCAGTTTCTGTACATTTAACTTGAAAAATCAATACGAGTCTAAAGCTATCTGCATTGTAAAGACAATGTAATGTCGATAATAAACTTTGTTTTGCTATGTACAGCTTAGGTGGGTAATTAGCCTGTTCTTCATGTCAGTCTTGGCTTTGTAAAGAAGCGCAGCAGGGCGTTACATGAAAATCCCATTCCCTCCACTTGCTAGTTCGAAAAGTGAGCCAAACTTCTGCAGTGGGGTTAGTGGTTGTCCTCCTTGGAAAGGTGACTTGCACAGTAAGAAAATTGTTGGGGTCTTTTTTTAGCTTCTTTGAAGCATAATGTGGCATGAAAGGTTTGCTTTCATTTACTACTTTTTTTAAAATTAGGACTATCAGGAATGTCCAGGCTATGGGCTTCAGTTATTAGTGCTGGGAAATTTCAGGCTGGAATCTGTCTCAACCCGTAACTGGCAGAAGTGGGGCCTGCTGAATCTTTAACAAAGAGAAATTTTCCCTCAAGTGTTAAGGATAAACAGGCCAAGACTAAAAAATTTAGAAGTGTATTTAAAAAAAAAAAAAATCACTCAGCTCCCTTCCTTGGTGTTTCTCATGTCACACACCCATTACTTCTCCAGTTTTTAAGTAGTCTTTAGCATTGATGAGATTTCGGTATTTACTGACAGAGGGTGGGACGGATGGACAGATCTCTCTTTTAGAAAGAATATAATTTCGAAGGCATTCTTTAAACATTAGAAAGACCCCTCCCCCCCAACAAAACACCAAACCCACCAGCCAGATGTCCCCATTCGTGTGTCCCCTTTAATACAGACACTAAAACTCCCAACCTGAGCCAACATTCTAGCCCAGGTCAAGACCGAGCAGCCCAGATGTGATGCGTAGGCTCTGTGGGTGACACCTCTGCAATAAAGATGACTCAGAATCATGCAAACAAAACCAAACTGTCCTTCCACTCCAGCCAGTTGCTGATCAGATCTCTGTGCTGGGCAAAATTTGCAAGGTTGGAATCTTAAAAGTTTCAAGAACGAATTTCTTCCCAGCACTAAACCCTCGTGGGTAATTTAGGCCCAGCTCCCCAAAGGCACCAAAAAAATTCCTCCACTACTTAGGGGGATGCCCTGTTTCCTTCCCCCACACAGCTATAGAGCTGGCTGAGGTGTTCTCCCCATTCTATTTCAATTCACCCTCAATTCTTAGGGGTTCAAGCTGGACCCATGAAGGATCATTCAAATCAAGCCTCCACACCTGCTGCTGGAATGGGCCTGCTTCAGTGAGAGATTCCTCCCCTCCCCGCCCCTCAGACTCAAACATTTAACCACACAAATTTCACACCCATTTGAAAAACCAGCACCCTTTGAAAGGCAGATACTGCAATGGGGTCAGAACAGTTTCTTTATCATCATCCCTGCTGCTGACGTAGAAGGTTGTGCATTAAGAAAAGCGCGTGCGCACATTTAAATCGTGTAGGTTTCAGCAGGATGGAAACGTGCTTTAAGGGCCCTCCCAAACCAGCTGCTCTAACTGGGCAAGCGGTCTGCCTGCCAGACTGTGCTAGACCAAGCCAGCTCCCATTGGGGCAGAGTGTTGCTAAAGCTGAATTTACCAGCATGGCCCCAAGGCTGTTCTTGGAATTGCCCTCTGCTTCCCACGCTCCTTGCTACCAGCGAAGCCCCACCATCCTGGGCTGGGCGGCGGGTCTCATTCAACCATGTTTGCAATGACGGAATTGCACCTTTTTAATGGAATATCCCGCCTCACTCCGCAAGCTGGAAGGGCTCTTTCCTTGCCTCAGACGCTCTTCCCTGCCTTCAGCTCTGGCGCCGGCCAGACAGTGGCTATGCCTCTAACGTTAACTGAGGCCCCCTCCTGTGTTGCGTAGATGTCAGTAAAACTTCAATTATCCCCCTCCTCCCCCACTTCCTTAAAACAAAACTTGTGCCCAACAAGTGAGTCCAGGCAGGGCAAGGCACTGAGGTTTCCCCTTCCAGCTCCACCAGACCCTGCAGGGTGTGTGTCATTTCCCCATTCCCATAGTCCCCGCAGAGCGTGTGTGTTGGACACCCACACAGAGGGTGGGTACCTGCATTTCAGAGAGACCTCCTCTTCTGAGATCTGCACCTGTCCCATCTCGTAGCAATGTTAGGACTCACCCCCACCCCAGACCCACTGCAGTCTGACAGGGGCTCAGAGTCCAGAGGCTTGCTGGGCCGCCCCGGGGCAGTTCTGCTGCCGTCGGAGAGGAGCCCTTTCCTCAGCATCTCTTAGCAGCTGGGCAGATGTCTCTGTTGAGGCACTCTGTGCAGCGAGGGTTCACAGGCAGGCAGATCTGCTGGCCGAAGCCCACGAGGAGCCAGTTTATCTCACTCCAGAGATCCCTGCAGGCAGAGAAAGGTGATGAGTTTTGCAAAGGCGGTGGACGAGTGGGATTAAAGAACAGCTCAGCTTTTTCATTCTCTTCCCACTGCGTGCTCAGCCGCCTCAGCCATGGAGGCTCGGTCACACCTACCGCCTGCCCTGCAGACTTTCCTGAAGCACAGTCCGGCAATGCTGGCTGGTGGCCAAGACCTCTGTGGGCTAGACTCGCCTAGAGCAACAAAAATAGATGCTTCTCTTTTCTCTACTCTGTGGTGCCGATGGCCGGGGAGGCAGACAGGCAAGCTCTTCCTGAGCCCACAATATTGGCTGTCTTACCCCCCTGCACTGAATCCCTATGGCTGGGCATTACGCTGTGAAAAGTCCAGCAGCCATTGCACACGGAGTGGCGTGCTGGGTCACTGCGTGCAGTTTCCGTCCTATTCAGAGCTTGTTAGGAGTCTCCAATGCACTGAGAAACTGATGGGCCGTTTTAAACTAGAGGCCAGAGTTCCCCCCAGTATGCTCCATGGCGGCTGACGAGATCAGCAGACAGAAAGGGATCCTAGCTGGTGGAACGGCCTCCCAAGGGAAGTGATGGGTGTGGGCCAGACAACGGAGACTTCACTGCAGGGAAGTGACACAGACTTGGAGCGACCTAAAGTGCCCAACAAACAGCTGAACTAGTGCTGCTGCCTTGGAAATGAGAAACACCCCATGGCTGAATGCCAGGCTTCTCCCTGGGCGCTCCCCTTGCAATGCAATGCCAACCGTGCTGCGGCCACGGCCAGGGGAGGAGTCAGTCACTGCAAATGCCAGGGAGCACGGTAGGAGACAACCTAGCAGGGTTCTGTGCTGGATGGGGGAGTCGCTTGTTGCCACAAACCACAGCAATGAACAAAAGATCTGCAGGCTGGCCGCGGAGGAAAGGAGCATCCCTCGCAGCTTCCTGGGAAGAGTACAACAAGGAGGAGGAGCAGGGACTGGGTGGGGCAGGAAGAAAAGCCCAGAAGCCCGTTATATGACTCATCTCACCTGGGTAGCCAGTCCTCTAGCATCACTCTGGTCTGCTCGGGGGTTTTAGTTCCCTTCTTCACCCATTTCAGTCTGTTGGAAATCCTGTGGACGTGGGTGTCCACGCCTGGGGAGCAGAGAGGTTGGGGTCAGGAGGGAAGACCTGGGCCAAGAGGAAGCGGGGTCTAAGGAGTTAAAGGAGCGGGCAAGTCAGGACTCTCAGCAATTGCACCAGTCTGTAGTGGCAGGTTCGGCCACCTGAGAGCAGAGGGCAAGTGGGCTTTTGGCTGGGGGTCACGAACCCTACAGAGAAGGTTTTGCCAATGGCGAGAATGTGAAAGACGAATCCCTCGTCACCAGCCTGTCACTCAGAAACGCCGTGATATGTATCCCCGGCCCTAAACTGACTCCGTGCAAACAGGCAGGTTGTCGCTACTGAGGTTTTGGCATTTTGGGATATTTGGCAGCCTCTCACCTCCTTCCCCAAGCCAGAAAGGAGCACACAAGTTGGTTCAGTGATACCGACAGCTCTCGTCGAGCGCTTTTCCTCCATGGAGCTCAACACACTTTCCACAGGAAAGGGAGGTCATCCTGCCCATCTTACGGCCGTAGAAACCAAGGGGAAATGACCTGCCAGAGGTTGGCACAGCCGACAGTGACTCTCAGGCCACTGCCCTTCTCACTGGACCCTCTGCCTCCTTTCAGGACCAGAACCGGAGTTCTCCGAAAAATGCAAGGTAAGACTCTGCCTTTTCCCCTGAATTTTCTGTCAACCCAAGAATAACTTAACACTGCCCAGCTAGCCCATGTCACCGGCAACTTGCCCGCGTCTTGCACTGGGACATTTCAGCACGGTTATTTTTTGGCACTTCCCTATGAGAATGTGGATTTAACGAAGACTTGCTTGGAGTTATGACTAAATATCTTGGGGAAGAGCGGGAAAGCTATTCATTCTTCCTGCTCCTGCAGCTACCAGGCCAATCTCAGACTGTTATTCAGAAACCCAGGCGCAGCTGAGAGAGTCTGCACGAGGAAAAAGAAAAAAGCTCCTTCCATTCCCAAATCCTTCGGTCAGCAGTACCCAGTGCGGAGGATGCTGCTTGTACAACGGGGTCATGGCGACCGCCTCGGTGGGTGGTGGTGGTTAGCGCTGCTACCCGCACGGGGGCACTTGGTTTCTGATAACTGGCCTGGCTCTGGAGAGGGGCCTTGTGTGAGATGTATCCATAAGGGTGGAGTGAATGGAGTGCAGCCTCCCCAGAGAAAGAATGGGGTTTGTGTACTGTGATTTCTGCATTCGGCCAGAAAACCGCCATGGCCCAATCCCAGTCATCCACCCTGCTTGGTGTGTCAGCCATCAACACCCTCCAACAACCAGTACCAATTCCACCCCCAACCCTCCCGTTCAGTCTCCACTGCCAGTCCTCAGCATGTCACCACAGAGAACCAGCCGAATTAAACTTTTCCTCTCTCCCCGCAAAGCTCCGTCCCTGCCCCACTCCCCGTTCCTCAAAACAGACCAGCCGGCAGTGAGCCCTGAAGGTCAGGAGATTCAGGCGCTCTCAGACCGAAGAATGGGCAGTGGGTTTCAGAGTCACACCTGTTAAGTGCCCTGTGTCCTCCTCAACCCACAGGAGCGCTGGTGTCCACGTGGAGAGCAGGCATGGCCGCATCCGCTGACCGTTCCAGCCCAGCGAGGGCTTTCGAGGTCGTTAACAGCACTCTGAAGCCAAGAGGCAGCCAGTGCGTTTCCTATCTAGCCCTCAAAGATCAGGATTCTTCTGCTATTTCTATTGTGGCAAAGTAGCCAACATTTAGGGAGTTCATTAAACAATACTCATGAGGTCTACGGTTTACGTTTCTCCGTAATTAACTGCCACTTTCCTCTTTCAGTGGGCAACAAGGAGAAAAATGCTGGAGCAGGAATCGAACCGAGGAACCTTGAGGTAAGGAACCTACATAACTGATTTACCAAAGCACCGAGCTCCCGGAGGAGCCCACTGTGGTCCCTGGGAGTTCCTAAGGTTAGCAGCACTATCGGCCGAGGGTTACTGCAACAGACAAACCCGGCCAAGCCACAGAACGCTGATTAAGTGTTGTGACCAGATAGGGTGTCAGGAAAGGATCCTGGCCAGCTCAGAATGGCTCCAAACCAGGCCGAGCAGGAAATCAAAGCCCTTCCCAGCTGCAAACGTGACATCTGCCTGACATATGCATTAATATGGGGGAGCTAGAAAACAGCAGCTGCCAAGGCCCACAGGCTGCTGAAGGAGGATCATTAGCATTTGATCCATGTGGGGGTCAGGGACACTCGTGTAATTAGAAGCTCTTCCTTCCCGTAGAGCAGGGGTGTCAGTCATTTAGCCTTGGGGGCCATTTCCATCAACTCAGTCTGGTGGGCCACAAAATGATGTAAGAAAAAATAAACCTCACAGCAACTACATGTACACATGGTCTGTAGTCTCCTTACCATCGGTATGGCGGTAAAAAAACAGTTACTCTAATGAAGTTGGGTAAATCTTTATGTATCTTTCATTTGAGATGATTAAATATAACTCATTCTTAACAGATTTATGTGGGGAAAATCCTGGGTTGGCACAACCAGTGTGGGCCACAGCAGAGCGGATCGTGGGCCGCAAATGGCCCACGGTCCGCCTGTTTGACACCTCTGCCTAAGAGGGAGCTCACCCAGATGTGAGAACCGAGCCTGGGCCCAGAGGGCCCTTTCATTTCAGGGAGAATTCACAGCAGACAGGCGTCACTCCATGGGTCTCAGGATCAAGTGGGGTGACCTCTCTGCAGGGACCACTCTTATTAAGTCATGCGAGGTCACTGATCACCCCAAGGGCTTTGCTAGGATGCTGCAGAGAGATGTCTCCTACGTGGCCCAAAAGCAGAGGGGTGGCGGGATGCAGCGTTGAATGAAGCCATGGTTTTCACAGCTCAGCGTCACTCTGAGCAGGCTGCAGCTGCACAAAGTAAGACAGCCAACCCATGCGACGTACGGTTTGTTCCATTACAACAATATTCTTTGGGGCAGTGTGCTTCAGCAGGTCAGGGCATGGGATGGTGGACCAGGACTCCTGGGTTCTCTTCTTGCAGATGCCTCAGCTAATGTTAGGCAAGATGCAAACGTTGCTCTTTAGTTTTTCCCCTTTAATAATCTCACACAGAGGGCTCGGAAGGCCCAGTGAATGTCTGAAAAGTGCTCTGAGGAAGGCTCTTAGTGCAGAAGTATACAAGTGTTAGCTCAGCAGTGACAGACCGCTCCCTCTATCGCTAACTGAGCAAAACGCAGGGACCGGCTGTAAACAGGAAGAGCATGCCTTTGCCTCCTGAATCAAAAGTGCGGCCAACTCCTTGGAAAGCTATTAGTGCTCCCTCCACACGCTCCTCTCCAGCAGCGCATTAAAAGACGGAAGGAACAACAAAGTCAAATGCCTCTCAATCTAGTGCAAGAGATGCTCTGTAAAGGTGAGTTTCAAGATTCAGTGACTGCCTGTATTGAATTTTCACTCCCGGTTCCCACCGAGGTCTGCAAACAGACGTCAGTCACCAGGTGGTAGAATTACCAGGTTTCCCAGAACTCTCTCTGATTAAGCAGCAAACACACTCTGAATATTAATCTGTCCCCAGAGACGTTGATGCACACCTGGAGCGCCCGCCTAGCCCGAGAAAAGGGAGAACGACAGCGCCACCTTCTGGCCTTGATTAGCTAAATCAAAATCCTGCCTCACCCAAATTCTGCTCCTTTGAAAAAACAGAACCAAGCCTGGGAGGTCCAATCCCCTCTATAAATGACAGAAGTCTTCACCTGGTAAGCCCCATCAGCTGAAGACATCCAAAGAGGCCCTAATTTCAGTGTTCTGTACGAATTTCCAATATCAGAAATGGCAGAGAAACAAAGGGAATGAATGACTGCCACAAACACCGTCCGACCATTCCCCCAGGAAATCTGCGGCCAAAAATCAAACTTCATTCCAATTCAGCCTGCAAGTTACAATCAGTTTCAGATCAAATCCCCAGCAAAAACCATCAGCAACAAAGTGGTTTCAAATTACAGTCGCAAAAAGGAGGCCTCCCTTCTCCAGCTGGTCCTAAAGGGCAGTTTCTGAAGTGAGATTGGTTTGAACAAAAAACACACAGTTATTTAACAGTGAGGTCATGGATTTACACCTCCACTGCTTTGCGCTATTCACCAGTGGCCCTTAAAGCATGATAAAAACCACCACATGTCCCTAGTTATAATTAATTAAGCAACGCCTGTATTCTTCGTCAGCATGCCTAGGAGGTAGGGATTACACTCTTTTTGCAAATAAGGAAATCCAGGTAGAATAAATGACCTCACCAGCCTCCAACCCTTCTGTGTATTGAGATCTACTGATGAGAAGTTCCCTACGAGAGTGAGGAAATGGATAGGGAACAGGGGTTGGATTACTGAAAGCTGCGCCCTGTGGACTGTAAAACATACCGATCCCCGTCACGTTGTTCCAGGCAATATCCATAGCCAAGTGGGCCATCTTGGGCCCAACTCCGGGCAGTTTCACTAGCTCCACAATGGTACTGGGGATGTCACCCCCATACTGCTCCTTCAGGATTGCCGTTGTCTGTTTGATGTACTTCACCTTGTTCTGGGAAATCAAAGCAAACCGCATGGAATCTGAGTTCCCATCCAAGAGATGCAAAGAAACACAGACACAAACTTCATTTGAGGGAAGAGATGGGAGTTTGCAGAGCAAAGCACGAGGAGGAAGCTAGGAAGCGAGAAGCTGTAATGTGATCAGCTCTAACCTCTAACCATGCTTGGGACAATGCCAATGAGTGCATTCTTGTTCTGGATACGGACTGCTAAAACTGGATAAAATACAGCTTCCAAACTACAGGGGATCGGTGCGGACATGACGCAGGACTGCATGCAGCAAGGGGAAAGAAATGAGGGTCTACGGTGGAGTGAAAAAAAGGAGCTAAATGTAAAGGAAAAAAGAGTTCTCGCTAGTGGGGAAGTGAAAGAGATGAGAGTCGCGGAGGGGGAAAAGGGTGAAAAGGGGCAGCAAGGGGAACTGATTTGGGAGAAGATAAATAAATAGGCAGTAACAAGACAGAAGACAAGTCACTTGAAGCAGGGGTGGGGTTCCCACAACTGCCGTCACAGTCCATTTGCATAATTTTTATGGAAGAGTGCAGCCTGAAAATTCCCTATTTAAGCACCCTGACCCAGGTCACCTCTTTGTGCCTCGGATATATCTGAGACAACTCCAAGAGTGGGGAGACCAGAGGCATTATTCAGCCTCTGGTTAGAGACACAGCCATCTACGAACACTACGGTCCAGCACTCACCTTCCAGAATCCCACCGGGTAAATAAGCTGCCCAAGAACCACGTCGTCCGTCTGCAGAATGCTGTCCACCGTGAGGCCGTGCTCCCGCAGGCGTAACATGGCCGCTGAAGTCACCTGATCTTTGGTCTGGCTGGAGAGCATCAGCGACAGCAGAACCTGATAGCGCATAACCTAGAGAGTGAGATGGGAGATGGAGCGTCAAAGACCTCCCTGGACTAGAGAGTTCTGGGTCTGGGGTCTGCCAGTCAGAAGGGAACAGTGATACACACGTGACATACTCATGGTGTGGATCACACAGGCCTGTCCTAGGCTCTTACATTATTTAAATAAAAGGGACTGGAAGGATTCGATTGCGGTTGGGATTGGATCTTCTTCTGCCTCTCCAGGAAGTTTCCATCCTAGATAATCATGACTTCCAGAAAAGCAAAGGGACGCTGTTATCGGGACTCACTGGAGTTCACACCCATGGAATCATTGCTCTGCCACGCTTGACAGTGAAAGATAGAGCTGGGATTTTCAGAAACGTTGAGGTGACTTAAGGGCACTTTGGAATTCCCCACCTCACTTCCACTGGGGTGCCTGACTCCCACAGCCTCTTTGAAAGCCCCAGCCTCAGGGCTTGTCTTCACAGAGAACGAGTGAGGGGCCAGCCATGGCGTAAATCTACAGTGCATCAGCCTGCCACGCAGTAACATGCATGTGGGCACTGCAATGAAGTCCTAAGTTCACCGTGCCGCGCCTGGGGGCTTCTGTTGTGCTGCAGTCACATTCACATGGGATCAAATTCCAAAGGGGTAGCCGTGTTAGTCTATTGTAGAAAGACAACAGAGTCCTGTGGCACGCTACCCCTTAGGAATTTGACTACATGGAGGGCACTGAATACAGCCGTAACTGTTAGTCTTTAAAAGTGCCACAGGACTCCGTTGTCATTCACATGGGATGTTAGTGTTGCAAGCTGGTGTGCGCCTGACTTGCCACACAGAAACTCACGGTGTAGACAAGCCCGTAGAAATGAAAACCAAATATGCAATGAGCCATTAATTGCTGGCCTCCTCTGGACAGAGCATTTCACCGAGATGAATTTGTTTCTCGACTCTGGCCCCTGACATTGTTCGGTGTGTAGGCACCGTCACCAGAAATACCCTCACTGGCAAAATTCTGATCTCACTCCAGCATCGATCTGGAGCCTCTCCACTGAAATAAGTGGTGTAACAGAGCAGAATTTGGCCTGGGGCCTTTATTTCCTGTTTTATTGCTGAGTTAGAACATCTTCCCCTCTGATTCTGCACAGCAGACCCTGTCTTCCCAGCTCAGCTCTTGGCGCTGGGGGTTACTGTTGCTGACCGAGATAACTGCAGAACATTTGGGCAATCATTCCAGCTTTAGGCCTTGAAAGTCCAGGCCAGCAGCAGGAAAAGAAGCTGTCACAATATGTTACTTTATCTTGGAAGGAGTAAGTCTATCCCCTTAGGGAAAAGAGTTATTTCCCAGGGATGGCTTGTGGTTCTCTTTGACCCCAGAGCATCACTTTGTGCTGGTTGATGTGTTCTTACGGCATCACAGGCTGTCTCAGCCTAAAGCAGAAATTAACCATTTTCACTAGGGACTTCAGAGTAGGACACGACCCCAGTCCCGGGGCCAGAGGTTATAAGACCAATAAGTCAAATAAATCTACCCAGTGGCTTCTTCAATACCCTCCCGTGGGAGCCCTGTGGGCTGCTCCAGTACATTCTGCTCACGCTCTTATGTAGAGAGCACCAGAGTCAGCCTGCCCTGTATGTGAACGTTCTCACGCCAACAATGCAATTTGAGTCTCCCTGCAGCCTCAAATCACTATGTTTCACCAGCCTTTGTTTTTGTGCTGATGCAAACGTGTGCAGATTCTCCCTCTGGAATGCTGCATTGGTCTGGACCTCTCGTTCTGTGCCAGGGACATGGGGAACACAGCCCCATTCCCAGCACGCCTACATTTTTAAACAAATGTTTTCTTAATGGTGAACTGAGGGGAAAACACTAGAGCTTTGTCTCTTTTTTCCTCTTCACAGCAGCCTGAGAAGGTTCCTTCTGCCACCCCCACAAAATTCTGCTTTTTCCTTAGATTCTGCGGTACTCTATGGCTGATGGGAGAACAGGCAGGAATACATTATCAGATGAACCATAAATGATAAAAAACTCAACTGAGAGGGGATGTGATTTGTACACGGACTGTTTAAAACCATGCTTATTTGTTTCTGTTCCTACCTGTTTAACTGAACTAGCTGGGTTTGGAACCAGAAGTTCCTTTGGGCCAACACCTTTGCCCCTTCATTTAAAGGTCGAGAGCTCTTCCAAGCCACATGCTGAGACTCAATTTAACAGGAACGACCAGGCACAGCAAGCCTGCTATTCTAAGACCTCGAGTAGCTTATGTACAAACACACACAGTCTTAGTAAAACCAGTTCAAACTCTTGTGCGGATGTGGGTAACAGGATGGTCTGTCTCTTTACGGGCAAGGAGGGTCTGGGGCCAGCCAGCCCTGTTCTGAGCCACAGCCACTTTAAGAAAAAGGATTTGGGCCTGATAAAGGGGATAATCAGACCCAGCTGGGAAGGGGCCCAGTGCTTCCTATAAAAGCTGAAAGAGCTCAGCTCAGGAGAAACAGTAGAAAGCAGTTTGGCTCCAGTGGCAGGGGAAAGAGACCCCAGGGAAAGGCCTCTCAGCACGTGCTGCCAGTTCTGGGCAGGGGAACAGCTTGGCTTTGTGCGACTCTGCAACTTCAGCATTGGAATAATAAACTGTGCCCTGAAAAAAGGGCCTGGATGGAATCTGGGTGAGGTGTGTAATCGTTCCTGAGCTGGGGGGAGAGGCCAGCAGCCAACAAGCACAGGCCTTGTTTTCTTGAGACAGTTGCACTGGTTTAACTTGAAATCAGTTTTTAAAACGTATTTAAATTGCTGCAAACTCCTGGGTGGATGCTCCTAATTTGGTTTTAAGGGGCTTATTTCGGTTTCTTAACTGTTGTTCCTAACAAATGTCAGCTAACCCAAACCAAGAGCATCCAAACAGCCTTGGCAGCTAACTTAAGTCACTTTAGAACTTCAGTGCAGCTCAGAGTGTAGAGCTACAGGCTGCCTTTCTCCCGCAGAGAAGAGAGAAAGGGACACAACTCCCTTCCCTCCCCATCCTTGCAGGATATGCCTCACTGCAGTTCTCTGCGAGAAATGGGTGTAGTAATCAGTGATGATTATGCTGAAAGAATCCCATTTATTTTGGGAGACTAATGGTCTAGCCCAGGGGTCTGCAACCCAAAAGATAAGAGGAGCCATTTTTGAAAATTCCTTCAATAACAAAGTGTTTTGAGAGCCACAAGGGGTGTAGCTTCCTGGTGGGAGGTGCAGGGAGGTGAGCCACGATTTCTGCTGCAGGGTCCCCTTATGCGGGGGGGGAGGGGGAGAAGCCTGGAGCTTGGCATGGGCTGCCCGTGGGGTCCCTGGTGGCTGGGGGAAGCCCAGAGCCAGGCATGGGCCTCCTGCAGAGTACCCCGGTGGTTGGGGGAGCCCAGAGCCACAAGGGGGCAGCCAAAGAGCCGCATGTGGCTCCAGAGCCACAGGTTGCAGACCCCTGGTCTAGCCTTCAACTCTGCGAGACCAAAAACCTGGGTCAAGTTTTGAGTATAAAAACGAACCTTCAGAGCAGGAAAAGTGTTTTGCACAGCCCGGCTGGTGATGCCCCTCCTCTCTCTAAGTCAGAGCTGGTACCTGAGTGGGGAAGGTCACGCTGTTGTTCCTAGCAAGTCTCCAGAGCCTGGCACCGAAGGCAGCTCCCTCACTACATGTTGCACTCTGGGGAAGGCAGTTTCCACCTAGCTGATGTGACAGTGTTTCCCTTCCCCATACCCAGATTCCTAACACTCAACATGTGATTAGAGAATGAACATGACCAGATGTTCCTAGAGCCAGAGACAGGAGAGGTGTGGACAAGCCCCGCCTCCCACCCCAGTTCTCATCTTCTGATTTGCCAAATACTGAGCTCTGTGTGTGTGGCTGACTGCATTGGCCTTCTCTGGGACGTGACTGTAGGATACAATTCTCTCTCTGAGCGTCTACATGCTCTCCTAACACCCAGCAGCAGGGGACAAATACAAGACTTGCTTGTGTGTAGTGCAGGGAGGAGCAAAATGAATGGCAGAGATCCCCAGCTGAGCTCTGTGCCAGTGGCCCATCAATGAAACAGTCGTATAGCACCCTGCCACTGGCTCTCTTTGGGTCTCCACACCAAAACATTAAGCCACATTAACACAGTCGGCGCATAACCACCTTTCATCAGACTGGTTGCCACCAAGGAGCGTCTCTTCTTTGGGGGTAACGCTGAAGGTCAAAGCAGGAGGCATCAAGATACGGGCATGCTCTGATGAAAGTGATGGCCAAGTTCAGGTAATGGGATGACCGACCACCCCGTGGAAGAGCCCTATAAGAACATTTAGATCCAAACAACCAGTGGAACTGACACCATTTCTCATGGCCTATAGCTCTCACACCCACCCAACTTCTTTTCCACTGTAGAAATACCTAGACACACCCAACCCTGGGCAAATCACCAAACCTTTGTCAAACTCCTGGAGGAAAGGGTTTGAGATCCATAGATGGGCAAAGTTGCCCAATAGCATCTTTTGCTCAACTAATGCTCTCAGGTTGCACGGTAAGATGCGTGCTTTACCTCTGGAGGCGCACTGCTATCAAAACACTTCTCCGCCCCCATCTCATCCACAGGAGCGTCTTTCTTTTTCCTCATTTCCCGGATATTATCCAATTGTTGTCTCCAATTCCTTGGCTCCCACTGCGGTCTCCTGGCATCAGTCTCCTTCTCAACGATGTCTCCTTCCAAAGAGTCGTACCGAACACTGGCTTTCTTCCCCTTCCTGCTGCCTTTTGATGGGACGGTTGCCATGCTGTGGGCCCGCCTTGCTGAAAAAGGTGACACAGGGACTTTCAGAGTGGAGCCTTTGGAATAATGGGGGGCTTTCCCACCTCACCAGAAAAATCAATGTCTATCCGTGCTATATATGTATCCTTGCCATACATATGTGATGGGCAAGCTCTCTCCTGAACGTATACCCCTCTGCCAACCTCCTCCCTACATTAATGCAGCCAGGCCACGTAGCCTAAGTTCAAACTAAGGTTCCACTCCCCACTTGTCCCCCAAGCCCACCCGTCTGGAACACAAACACGCCAAGAACATACAAGTAACATGTTCCTCCACTGTAGACTTATGCACTATAAAAGAGCCTTTTCACATGTAACGCCACACACACCGAACACAACAGCAAGACACACTATCACATGGGAGGCTCTGTCCTCTGCACTGGGCTGGACAAGACTGGAGGGCTCCCTTCAGAGCGGCCGATCTCAGGGGCCTGTCACTTAGAATCACAGGGCTGGAAGGGACCTCACGAGGTCATCTAGTCCAAACCCCTGCTAAAAGCAGGACCGCTCCCCCCAGGACCAGTGGCTTGCTCTGGGGTAAGGCCAGGGGAGTGTATCTGGGGTGTGGAGGGGTTGGGGGGTCGGTGTGAGCCTGGTGACCTGATGGGGCTTTTCCATCTGCAATTCCTATGAGCTGAAACCCAAGGCTGGATGAACTGGGCCCCTGCACCCACAAACACAGCTAGCGGACAGGGGCCCTGGGCTGGGTGCACAGGCTCCAGCAGGGGAGTCTCCTCCCCAAGTTCACAGCCCCACTTAGCCAGGCACCCCCAACCCCTCCATCCTCTTCCAAACCCACATTCCAGCCCCCTCCTTGCTGCCCATTTCCATCCCCAGCCCCCCCATCTCCCTGCCCCCCACCTCCATCTCCCACCCCAGCCCCTCCTTGCCCCCCACCTCCATCTCCCACCCCCAGCCCC
>ML685786.1:2897482-2978193 GCA_007922175.1 Pelusios castaneus | reverse complement strand
CTTGCCCCCCACCTCCATCTCCCACCCCCAGCCCCTCCTTGCCCCCCCAGCCCCTCCTTGCCCCCGACCTCCATCTCCCACCCCCAGCCCCTCCTTCCCCCCACCTCCATCTCCCACCCCCAGCCCCTCCTTGCCCCCCCCAGCCCCTCCTTACCCCCGACCTCCATCTCCCACCCCCAGCCCCTCCTTGCCCCCGACCTCCATCTCCCACCTCAGCCCCTCCTTGCCCCCGCCCCCAACTCGTACCTACTGCAGCTGCCGCCTCCCACCCGGCCCTGCTCAGCCGCCGGGTCCCCATCCTCCCCCCGTCCCCTGTCCCCCGCGGACCCGAAGCAGCCGCGCACATGGTGCCTGGGCCGGGGAGGGAACTACAAGCCCCAGCATGCCGCGCGGCGATCACGTGCCCCCTTTACCCGGAAGGGGCGGTGCCATCCGGTCGGAGGGGGCGGGCCGGGGCCCGAGCGGTGCGGGGTAAGGGCTGGGGTGGGGGGTCCCCCCAGGGCCCGGCTGGCGGGGCAGCCACTGCAGGGTACAGGGCCCCGGGGGTTGGGCTGGGGGGACCCCACAGGGACGGGAGGGCTGGATGGGGGTTCGCCTGCGGGGGGGAATGTCTTGGAGGGGGCAGTGTCCCTGGGGGGGGCGGGCTGGGCGGTATAGGGGGCACCCCCAGAGGGATGGGGGATATGGGGCACACCCCCAGTGGGGCTGGGGGCTATAGTGGGTACCCTCAGTGGGGCTATGGGGGACACCCCCAGTGGGGCTGGGGGGCTATGGGGGACACCCCCAGTGGGGCTGGGGGGGGCTGTAGGGGACACCCCCAGTGGATAGGGTATAGGAGGTCACCTCTAGTGGGGTTGAGGGGCTATAGGGGTCACCCCCAGTGGGTGGGAGGGGCTATACAGGGGTTTGCGGTGGAGCCGGGTTGGAGGGAGGATGTCTGGGGGGGTGTATCCCCTTGTGGGGGGCTGGGGAATGATGGGAGGGCTCGGTGCATGAGGTGGTTCCCCTGTGTGGGAAGCTGGGCCCTGGAGATGGGTTATTACAGAGGTATTCCTCTCTCGCCCTTCCCCGTGAGCAGCTGGCATGCAGGGGGACTGTACAGAGAACCCATCCAGGTGTGTGAGATATTGGGGCTAGGAGGGATTTAAGGGAACCCCTCCCCACTGAGCGTAGATATGGTGAATTCTGGGGACTAATTTGTTTCCAGCGCTCATGGGACAGCAGGCCTCTTGTGGGGTTGGAGCCCTCTTTCTTGCCTAATGAGGGCATATGTGATGAAGAGACTGCTCATTTATCCTGTGCAGTATTTCTCTAGTAGCCACTGAGTTGGTGTGTGGGGCAATGGGGTTTGATGGTGCTGTGGGGGGAAAGGCTTCTGAAGGTTTTCACTCTTTTGGGTCAAGACTGAGACTTCTACTCCATGTATTCCTTTCCTGTCCCTCAGCACCTGGTTTGCTGCAGGATTTAATTAGCGTCCAGCCTTTGTTATAGGCCTCCTTTTTTTCATTTATAGTCACTTGCTCTGATATGAAATTTACTAGACAAGGCTTTTAGCCTGGGAGCAAAACGCCTGTTGGAGTCCTACAAAATAAAACAACTCAGCAGTTTAAAAATTGACACGTGTGCTTCTCAGGCATTTGGTGCTGCTTTATTGCACCTACAGAAAGTGCTGCTCTGGACCCCTCACTTACTCCAGGACCCATTCAGTAATAGTTGCAGTGGCACGAACGTCTCGCAAACCTGGCAGCATCACCCTGTCCAGTTTCTCTCTCCCTGATTTGAAGGGAACTCGCTCTTTGGCCTGTTTGCAAAGACTTGCAGCAGTATGTAAATAGCACACTGAAAAGTGAGGTGTATTCTAGCTTTTGCCAGCCTGGTTCAAAGGTTCTCTCTCCAGTGCTCTGTACAATATCTCTTTTATGTGTGCAGGGGTCTCTTGGTGTTTGCTTGTCCACCATGGCGAAGCAGCAGAGCAAGGACCCTGGGTTAAAGGAGAAGTTTAAGATCCTCTTCGGTCTGGGGCCATCCCGGGCTAGTTCCAAATCATCAGAGGGGAAGCAAACGGAGTTTATCATCACTGCGGAAATACTCAAGGTGACTTGTCATAATAGCTGAAGACTGAGTTCATGGTATGAGCTGAGACTTATGGGTGATGTACAAACATACATGAAATGGGGGTAGTAATTATCTACCTCATAGAGGTGCTGAGTCTTAATTAGTTAACGTCTAAGTATTTGGTTGAAAGGCGCTATGTCAATGTAAAATGCAATTATATTAGATTAAATTAGAGCCCGATTTCCATTTTATCCTCATTTTGTCATTTTACATGAGCTTAAAACTGATGTTGGTTACCTCTGTGTGATGGTGACTAAAGATCAGGCTGTGAAAAAAATTTGTAGACAATGTGCAGCTCATTTTATGATGGATCCAAGTGGCTATCTTGAGAGATGAAGAGGGCTGTTTCTAATGAAGGAAGGCAGAGCTTGGACTGGTTTAATAATTTCCATTCTTCTTTCCAGGAATTAAGCGTAGAGTGTGGATTAAATAACCGGATAAGAGCAATCAGTCAGATCTGTGAAGTAGCAAGAACAAAAAAATTCGAAGAGGTACGTTTGCTGTCAGGTAGAGGATAAATGTTAGGAGGCTTGAGATAAACTTTAAGCAACAGCCCTTGACTTTCTGTGGCAAGGCACGTAGGCAAGTCATTTGGCCTACCTTAACATTGTTAGAAATTGTTGTAATCCAGGAAGTTATAGCTTGTGTTTTTTATTATGCTCTACAAACCTGGAACATCAATGATCCCTATTCCAAGGACCACTGGAACAATTTAACAGGGGGGTGGAGGATTTTCCATTACTGTCAGTAGTTAAATCAAGATTTGATCTTTTACTAAGAGACATGCTGTATTTCAGTGTGGAATTATTCTAAGGCATTCTGCAGTCTGTATTACATGGGTGATCAGAGTAGCTCAGCAGTTCTTAGGATATGGAATGAGCCTCCCACGGGAGGCACGGGAGTGTGTCAAGGGAAGCAAGAGCTCTGTGCTTTCTTTAAGAGCTTTGACTGTCAGTCCTGGGTGGTTGGGCACATGCGGAAGGACTGTGCATGCCCAAGAAGCAGGAATAAAAGGGACAGCCAGAGCCCCACTGTCCTGGCGCTGACAACCGGAGCCCTACTGGTTGGGTCTCATCCCCTCACCGGGATGCAGCCTGGGCACAGGCTGTCCTTCCCTCTCCTGGAGATGGCGGGCTCCGGCTGTTTGGCCCAGCAGCACAGAAGTAAGGGTGGCAATGAGGCGCTAAATCCCCTGTTAAAAGTGATATTGACAAATATCACTTTTCACATTGCCACCCTTACTTTGGCGGCCCTGCCTTCCGAGCTGGGCACCAGGCCAGCAGCTGCTGCTCGCTGCTCTGCCTCCAGAGCTGGGTGGTGGTGTATGAGGGGCATAAATGACTGCAGACACAAAGAAGGGAGGGGCCGCTCAGATAAGTTTGAGAACCGCTGAACTAGGTGATCACAGTGGTCTCTTTTGGCCTTCCAATCTCTGAATCTCTGTTAGTCTGATTTGGACAGTGGAAACATAAACCGTACAACGAAGAGCTCACACTTGGGAGCAAAGCAGAGGGAACATCACTGAAAGGCTTTCTAGAACAAGTAGAAAGACAACAGAGTCCTGTGGCACTTTTAAAAGTGCCACAGGACTCTGTTGTCTTTCTACAATAGACTAACACGGCTCCCCCTGTGGATTAGAACAAGTAGGTTTAAGAAGTTCTTAAAACACTCAAGTTATTTGCACCGGTTGTAGCGTGGTGGGACACTGCTCTTCACTGACCCCTGTCAGAAGCCGTTACAATCCTGTAGGGAGGTGTCTCTGACCTAGAGTTGCTCTAGAAACAAACAGGCACCGAAATAACTTTAAATCTGCTTTAATTCACAACCGTAGCTATTTCTGTGCAAGCCTCTGGCTTGGACGCTCTTTATTTCAGAATGTTATATTGCTTAAACAAAATCAGAATAAAAGCATCTACACGCAGACTTCCATGCAAATAGCTAAAGGTATGAATGAAGCAAATTCAATTATTTTGGTACAAGTTATATGTAGGCCAGCTTCTCTGACCAGATGTGGCTCCCAAATTCCGCTCTGGCTATAAGAGCAGTGGGTGGGAATAGCAATCAGGGAAGTAGGCATTAGAAATCTAGGAGGAATGAATTTTATTAATTCTTCCCAGTATAACTTGCCCCAGCTAGAGGAAGACCCAGAACAAACCCCATTAGCGACAGCTATCTAACAAATGGTGCTGTGGCTTTCTGTGTCCACCTACAGCATGCGGTGGAAGCAATATGGAGAGTGGTAGCTGATATGCTGCAGCCAGATCGGCCAGCAGAAGCCAGACATGCTGTGCTTCACCTCCTGAAGGCCATCATTCAAGGCCAGGTAAAACCTCTCCCTTCCAAACAGGGTTTGCACTGGGCAGTTCTGGTTGGCTGTCTGTGCCATTTAAACTCGTCTCATTCTTTTAGTCCGGCACAGTGAACAGGAAGAGTCTAGCAGGCACTGCATAATCTTCCTAGACTGCTCTTCAAGCCCCTTAGCCCTGACCTGCTATTGTTATGGCCGGCATGGAGGCAAATTCTGTACCGCAGCAATCTGATCAAGTCAAGCTCATTAGGAATCCTCAATCTATTACACCTTCCACTCAGCAATGGCATTTCCATTTCAAGGCCTGGAAGTGGTGGTCTGGCTTTTACTGTGTGGGCTGCTTGCAGCTTCTCGGAGGTTCAGGGCCTACTGAAGGTTGGACAGACTCTGTGGAGTCATGAGTGACTGCTTGATTCGTGTCTGTAAGAGGCTAAGGAGAACTGACAGCGTTCCCAGCAGACCATGGGAAGATTTTCAGTAGGCACCCGAACAGGCTGTGGGGGGAGGGTGAAGAACGTTCTTACAGTCTGTAATAAATCTTAGTTTTCCGTTGCTGTTGTGTCTCACGCTATAATTCTTTCTCCTCCCAGGGTGAGAGACTAGGGATCCTAAGAGCACATTTCTTTAGGGTTATCAAAGATTATCCTTCTAATGAAGATCTGCCTGAACGGCTTGAAGTGTTCAAGGCGCTCACAGACAATGGAAGACACATAACTCACCTCGAAGAAGAATTGGGTGGGTGTTGCATATAAATGATGAGTCAGTGACGAAGTCAGAGTCTTGCATGGATTGTCCAAAAACTGCTGTGTAATTGTTTTAAAAGCTTGCTGAGAGAAACTTCATTATGCTGGTTTTACCTCTTTAAAACAAATTTCAGGGCTTTTCTACAGGGTGTAAAAATTCTGTACTATCCCACATTGTTGTGTAAAGTTTTAGAGTACAAATTGTCTCATGCAGATGTGTTAAACAATTCTTTAGTAATGACGACCCTGTTGATGGTCTGCATCTGTGAATTTGGAGAGACTTCTTAAACTATTGCCTGTTTATTTTTGGAGGGTTTTCACCCATGGCAAATTGAATACAGTGCATCTGATGTTGTTTTACATCTGCAAGGTGCAGTGGAGGCTTCAGCCAAGGCAAGCTTAGCAAATGAATAAAAATGTGCATTCAGTGCCAGTGGCTGTTTATACCAAGATAATGGATACGAGAATAAGTCAGTTGGAAGCAACAGCTGTGTAGAGTGTGGTGGATCAAATAGCAGCCATGGTCAACCCTCCCTCACGCTTTATTATTGCCTTCTAGAGCAGTGGTTTTCAAACTGTGGGTCAGAACCCAGCTGCTGCCGCCGCCAAAAAACTGGAATGTGTTGCTCAGAGATGTCATTGTTGGAGTGTGGGCATCAATGATTTTTTTCAACTGGGTCCTGAGGAAAATGTTTGAAAACCGCTGTTCCAGAGAGCAGTTCATCGTAGCTGGAATACATCAATGCACAGAGGTCTTTTTCAGGAAGTAGGGTCAAGAGAAAATCTGCGGCACTTTGGGATCGAAACCCGGTTGTAACTTCACTGTTTCCTTCTCCTTTAGCTGAATTTGTCCTGCAGTGGATGGAAGTCGGGTTGTCTTCAGAATTTCTTCTCGTTCTAGTGAACTTGGTCAAATTCAACAGCTGTTACTTAGAAGATTACGTTGCTGACATGGTCCAGTAAGGTTAAACTCTTGGCACTTATTGTCCGTAAATTACTGGGCCCCATTTGTGGATAAATTTGGTGGTCTGCATTTTCAAAAGGCCTCCTGGTGTATTTGCTTACACTTGCAAATCTGGCTTTTCTGTACACCGTCTGACCAGTTGGGCAACTGATGTCCCAGCTAGCCTCTGCAAGTGGGCTTTGTGGAGGGGAAGGAGGAGGGGTATTGCTGAAAATTTGGGATTGTCTAGTCATTTCAATAGTCTTACTGTGGTTTTGCTCAGAAAAGTGATTAAAATGGCACCAAGGTGCTGTTATTTCAGATCATACCTGATTGTCAGAGCTAACCTCTCTGGCAAATGGCTTCTTTTGCTACTCTTAGCTGTTATGGCTCTGAAGAGCTATGGGAGATGGATCTATTTCTGGCTTCTGTGTCTGTCAGCAAAATAGTTCAGTAGGTTCCAGTTGCCCATAATTACGCCTGTGTAATCACACTGAAGGTGGTGGGATGGCAGGGGTTTACATAAAGGTCGCACAGTCGTGCTTAAACCCGGGGACCCGTCTCGCTTTCCAAAACCCAGAATTAAAGAGGCGGGGATGAGTGCTTAGAAACCCATTTGTGCAAACCTAGCAAATTGATGTGGACATGCCCAGGGACATGCAAACCTGGACTCTCCCACTGCCACGTTTGTTTGTTGTTCAGAGTAGAGCTCTGCTTCACAGGCCAGATTGTCAGAAGAGCTCAGCTCCTAGCCACGCCCCAAACCTGATTCCTTATGTTGGTCCTGAGCACTTTTGAAGATCTGTCCCTGAGACCTTAGACCAGTGGGGGGCAAAATACGGTCCGTGGGCTGGATCCGGCCCACCTGAGGTCTTTGTCCAATTTGGCGCCCCTGGCTTGCTCTCCCCCACGCAGCTGGTGCTGTGCTGTGCTGTGCTGGGGCCAGCACTGCTGCTACGCCACCCCGCCCCCTTCCACCCTCCTGGCTGGTGCTGTGCCTCTCGGGGGCCAGCGCTGCGCTGCCCCCTTCCCCCCCAGCTGATGCTGCACTGCTCTGGGGCTGGTGCTGCTGCTGCTCTGCCCCCTTCTGCTCCCCCAGGCTGCCTTTCCCTTGCCCACAGCCCTTCCATCAGCTCTCCCCCCACCCCTGCTCGCCACTGGTCTCTCCCCCGCCAGCTCCCCCCACCCCTGCTCGCCACTGGTCTCTCCCCCGCCAGCTCCCCCCACCCCTGCTCACCACTGGTCTCTCCCCCGCCAGCTCCCCCCACCCCTAGCCAGCTCTCCACTGCCACCCCCCCCCTTTCAATATTATTGCCTGTTCCTGCCTTAGACAGTGTAATGCAGTCCAGCCACTCTTCTGATATTGTGATCTATCCACCTGGGTTACAGTACATAGAGCTCAGTCCCCCACTTCATACAGGAGATGAACCAGACCATGTTCTCTTCACGCCATTTATATACTTGGGACCCGTGTTTAATGAATAGCGAGGGCAGTGAGATGTAGCTTAAATGCAGCAGCAAACTAGCTACTCAGAAAAGGGCTGGTGATGCTAAATAGGCCCCCGGAAATATTGTCAGCCAAGTCACAGTTAGGAAAGCAAGGGGGCAAATTTCTGCACTGATCTCACTGTGGTAATTTTGTTTTTGTTTGTTGTCAGATAAATTCGACCATAATGAACGTATTTAACTGTGTTTTCCTCAAACAGCATGATCTGCCTCTTGTGCATTCAGACATCATCCTCGGTTGACATAGAGGTTAGTAATTGGAGTCGCTTCTTCTATTGAGGACGTTCTATGGAATTGTACCCAGGACACGTGAGGCTGATTTTCAGTAGCGAGGCCAGAATGCCAGGGTGGTTTCCTCCTTCAGGAAATGCGTTTGTGGCAAAGTGTGGAGCTAATTCTGTTGGGTTGAGAGAGGCATTATGATTTGGCTGTCTGAGCACAGAGGTGGGAACTGGGATATCATGAGTAGCGGTCCCAGCTGGACGAGTCTTTCTTACTCCAGTTTGACCACCTGTAGACTCAGAGACTCTAAGGTCAGAAGGGACCAATATGATCATCTAGTCTGACCTCCCGCACAAGGCAGCCCACAGACCCTCGCCCACCCACTCCTGTAATAAACCTGTGACCTAGGACTGAGTTATTAAAGTCCTCAGATCAGGATTTAAAGATTTGAAATACAGGGAATCCACTACAATGAAGATAATACAATATTATGAGCATTCGTTACATCTGTAAAGCACTGTATAGCTACCACGTTATTAATTTAGACATAAAACCTTGGGACAAGGGATCCAGGGTGATCTTTGCTAAGACTAGAAGATTCCCATCACCGCTTTAACCATACTTGGCATACTTTGGTTTACATCCTGGGCTGATAAAAACTTTGTGGATCTGTATTGACTTTGGAGGAGTTCTGTGGTTGTGAATCAGGACAGAGCTTAACCTGTTGGGTTTCAGTGCCAAGTCAATGGAGAAACGAGTAACCATCATGCTTTACGCACCCCTCCCCTCCACCCCTCAGGTCTCCCTACAGGTCCTAGACGCTGTGGTTTGCTACAACTGTCTGCCCTCGAAGAGCCTCCCAGTATTTATCACCACCCTATGCCGCACCATCAATGTGAAGGAGCTTTGTGAGCCGTGCTGGAAGGTCAGAATCCTTTTGTTTCCCTTGTGATAAGCTCGTGTGTGATGTACACTTTTGTCTCGTTAAAGCAATATAGTTCCCGGTGTTAGTATATTGAAAATCTACAGACACTAGTTGCTTTACTATGATTATAACAGCTCTTTGAGAGGTGATCCGAGCATATACCACCCTTTTCTCGTTTACTGAATACTGCACTAGCCATTTTTAAAATGCAGGTGTCATCTCTCTTGACTGATTGAACACCGAGGCAGCATAGTGGCCAGCTAAAATCTTCTCTGAAAATCCTCTAATAGGAGGTGTCAAACATGTGGCCTGTGGGCCAAATGCAGCTTGCAAACCTCTTCCATCCGGCCCATGATTGCGCTCCAGGGGCCCACACTCTCCCTAACAGAGAGAGAATGAGAGACAGAGGGAGTGTGGTGTCTCGTACCCAGTGCTGCGAGAGTGTCGGGTCTCACAACATCACGGAGCGCTGGGTACGCTAGACTGCACTCCATGAGACCATACTCTAGCAGAGAGCTATTAGGTTGGCATACACAGCGTTCTGCGGTGCCGCATTATTTCCATTTGTGGTATGGACTTGAAGTACATTTAAGTCAAATCTGGTCACCATAGCAAATGAGTTTGACACCCCTCCTCTAATACTTGCTTTTTAGCTTATGCGCAATCTCTTGGGAACCCATTTGGGGCACAGTGCTATATACAACATGTGTCGGATCATGGAAGACAGGTATGGAATATCACGTTAGCTTTGTAAGTTATTTATAGTGTGTGTGTAGAGGAAGCAGCTCAGAAATGAATGACAGGTTCTGAGTCTAGTGGGAGCAGGCTCAAAATTTCATGTGTGGTGTAGTGATTAGACGTTATGACTGCTTTGTGATTTTGGGCATGTTAATTAACCTGTCTGTACCTATGTTTCCACATTAGTAAAGTGGAATGGGTGCCTAAATGGGTTCTTAGCCTTATTAGTGTTCAAGTCCTTTAAAATGCTCTGATAGAAGTGCGAAATATTGTTTGGTTTCCCCTTGCATGAGTCTTGTACTTTAAAAGTAAACCACTGTAGTGTGGCTTATCTTCTGCACCCCGTCTTAGGGCCTACATGGCGGATGCAGCGTTGCTGAGAGGAACCGTGTTCTTTGTCGGGATGGCGCTGTGGGGAGCACACAGGCTGTATTCTCTCAAGAACTCGCCCACATCAGTGTTGCCCTCCTTTCTCGAGGTAAAGTGGTGCTTGGGGGGAACTTTATGTTTTGATAGCTCCGAGGAGCCTTCAGCGTGGCCTAGGACCGTGTTGTGTTAGGTGCTGTACAAATCCAGAACAGCAAGGCAATCTCTGCTCCAAAGAGCTTCCAGTCTTTTTATACAACAAAAGCCAGCAGTTGGCTAGAGAAGAATGAGGGAACACGAAGACATAGTAGGTATTTCGAGTTTAAACTGGTACTTCCTTTGGGAATATTTTACTGATCCATGTAACAATTCTTGAAGTTTTTATAGTTCCTCAGAGTTTAAGGGCATTAGAACATCAAGCCGGACTTTATTTAACACAGGCCATTCATTTCAGCCAGATCAAGGTAAAGACTTTCAGTCCTCAGCAGATTGAACTGATGAGTGCACATCAGAGAACAGGAAAAAGCACTTGCCACAGACAACATTCTCAATGGTTAGATAGCTTAAACAATTGGTCTTGGCTGCATGGAGCTTCCAGGCTACAGCATACAAATGCAAGGAAGGGGGACAAAGTCAGCGTGAATAGAGAGTAAAGTGTAGTACACTTTTTGAGTGCTCTGATTTTTTCAAAAGAAGACACACCCTGAAAGGAGGATTAAGATTTATGAGCTCGTTGGCTGAATGCAAACTGCAGGTATTTGGGAGAAGGCTGAAGCATTTGACTGGCTGGGTGGTGGTGCAGGAAGCTGTTCTGCAATCACTTCTCCTCTCCTTGGTAGGCCACCTATTAAACTTTGGCATGATATTAAATTGGGAGCAACCTGTCACCTTTTGTGTCCTATTCTGTACTTTGGGAGGTGGTGAGGATATTTTTGTAATGGATTTTAACCACAGCAGAAGGAATGGTGTTAAAAGTCCCCTTAGCAGCTGGCCGTGCTGTGTGTTTGATCTGTAGTTTATGCTTTATGCCAATGAGATTGGAATAAGCAACTAGGTTGAGTTGTCTCATTGTGTCTTCAGCGTTTGGGGACCTTTCACCCAGACCGTGAGATTACCATGGTCTAAACTGAACTGCCTGCTCCAGGGAGGGGTGTATATAGTGTCACGTGACATTTGCAGCTGCTGGTAGCACCATCTCTAACCCCATGTTCCTGTTGTGGAAGAAAGGCATTTTAACATCTGATTTGCCCCTGCTTGGGAATACATTATTGTGCTTATAAAACGGCCCTCTTTGATTGGGTTTTGAAGCCGTAATCTCGGACTTCGGGCTTGTCTGTCCTTGAAACGCTACTGTGGCCGCATTACAGCTGTGTACTGTAGCGATGGGAAGGGGTTCTCCTGTCGTAATAATTAAACCACCTCCCCAAGAGACAGTAGATAGGCTGAAGGGCGTAATTCTTTCCTACGTAGGATGTTGATCATCTTTAGTTGAGGAAGGTTACAGGTCATTAACTGATCTATGGAACTTGTGATCTAGGCCATGACCTGTCCCAATGCAGTTGTCTCGTATGAAATAGTCCTGTCCATAACCAGATTAATCAAGAAGTATGGGAAGGAGCTACAGGCTGTCACTTGGGATATTCTTCTGGATATTGTTGAGCGATTACTTCAGCAGCTACAGGTATGTACTGAGCCAAATCTTAATATAGTTTAGTTATAAAAATACCTTGTGGGAAGCTCATAAAACGGTGGTTTATAAAAGTCTTGTTTTTAACACTGAAAAGCTTTCTACTGCTGCTGCTTTTGATGAGGAGTAGAGTGTCTCCCACCAACAGCCAATTGGAATATGACTCTGGTGCTCCCCGGTGGGTGGACGCTCCGCTTGTCGTGGAGCGGGAGGTATTTGGTGTCGGAAGGAAAGCGGATTGAGTGTGGGCCAGGCCTAACTTCTGATTCTAGTACTTCTGGGCCAATGCTCTTCTTTAAATCGTAACATTCTGTGTAATTAAATAGAAACCATTTAGAGTGACCGTGTCTGTATTTCAGAGTCTAGAGAACCAGGATTTGAAGTCCATTGTACACGATCTGTTGACTACTATAGAGGAACTCTGTGATCAGAACGAATTCCATGGGTCTGAGGAGAGATTCTTTGAGCTGGTGGAAAGATGTGCTGATGAGAGACCGGTAAGACCTTCTCTGTCGTCTCAAGTCAATACAGCCTGCTGTGCCTCTCCCCCCCCCCCCCCCCTTTTAAACCTCCTGGAAATGTTTCCCTGTACTTTAACAGTGTCTTGAAGCCTCACCCAAGATCCGGGCACCATTTTGGTAGGCGTTGCACAAACACATAGTAAGAAACAGTCCCTGTCCCAAAGAATACAAGAGACACACAGGAAACATTTAACATTCCTCTTTTACTGATGGGATCTGAGGCGCAGAGAAAGTGATTTGACCGAGGTCACACCGGAAGTCTGGCACAGCCAGGAATCGAACCCCAAACTCCAGAGTCTCAACCTGAGCATGAACAAGGCCACCTTTTCTCTTATTTCCCATTTCAATGTTCGATTTTTATCCTACACAACTAAGGGCAGGAGTTATAAAATAGCATGTTATAAAACTACAGCGAACATTTCAGAGCCCCTGGTGATCTATCCTTAGCAGGAGGGGAAGGAAGATGTATGCACTACATGTTAGCAGTGACTGCTTTTTTCTTTTTTAGGAATCTTCTCTACTAAACCTAATAACATACAGAGCTCAGTCTATTCACCCTGCCAAGGATGGCTGGATTCATAATCTGCAGGTGTTAATGGAGAGGTTCTTCAGGTAGGAAACTGCAGCTTTATCAAGGTTGTTTCAAATGTGTGTGCAGCCTGTTTAACGAACTCTCTGTGTTAAAACAGGTTTGCTCTCTGGACCTCTTTCGTGTTCATAATGGCTACTGAACTATGCGGTGATTCCAGAATGCAGAATTTTTTTTTTATTTTTTTTTGGTCTGATCAGCGGAACAAGTGAGATTTCTTTATCACCGTGTTCCTTGTAACAAAATGGAGGGGGCCCATCGGATGCTTCACCTCTCTAATTAAATCTCTCCTGTGCTCCATTGCTTGTTCGGAGCCAGAACGACAAACCTACCTCTTAAATACCAGGAATGCTTCTGATTAGACACTCTCAGACAGCATGAGGTTCCAGAGTGGCAGTACCCCAGAACATGCTTTCATATTGTAGAAGGATGCCCACATACAGCAATCCAGAGCTGCTGGATCCTTTTAAAAAATGAGGATAAAAGCCACTTCACCCCCAGGTATGGGGTTCTAAAGTTGTGATTTGGGGTACTCGGCCCACTCACGTGCGATCTTCCTAGTTGCCTCTTAAGGTTTGGAGATGGATGTAGCTGCCCATGTGCCATAACGAACCCTTGTTTCTGTAATCTGCTTCCAGTTTTTCCTTCATGGCAGCATCTTGTCTGCTTGGTGTTGCAACCTCAGATGCAGAGAACGTTTGCTGCAGGTTCACATGATCTTTGGTCCTAATGTTTTTAATGCAGAAAAAAGAGTTTGTCATAACAAGCTCTCTCTCCTCTGCCTAAGCACTCTTGTCCATTTTGGGTCTCTTTTTCTTATCTCATAGGAACGAGTGCCGTAGTGCGGTTCGTATTAAAGTGCTGGATGTCTTGTCATTTGTGCTGAGCATTAACAGACAGTTTTATGAGGTTTGTATTTGATATTTACTTGGGGAGTTTGAATTTGTGATCTGGAATGGGTGGTGGAAATGTTTTTCTGAAGCTTAACTGTGTTAGTTCTTCAGGGCTAATTTTTACAATTCTGAAGAGTGAGTTCTAAAAATGTAGGATATGGGGAATAGCTTTTTCTGCGATGGGACTGGAAGGACTTGCCTGTTAAATGTGGCCTGTAGTTGTGGTTTTTAAGTTGTGACTGGTACAGTGTATCTCTATTGGGTGTTGATATTTCAAGTCTATTTTGACTGTGTGCTTTTAATTTTCACCTAATGCTTCTTATGGTTATGTTCTTCCCCTGACCTAAGGTTTACCAAAGAGGTTGTCAATTCCATGCATTTTATTGTTTTTAAATTGTTCTTGTTGGGAAGATGTAATCTGATTTGGCTAGAGACAAGTTTAGTTTGCGCCAAGATGAAGTCAGGATATTGTCTGACATGAGGTGATTGACTCTACTCAGTATTTCCATCATCCTTGAAATCCAGGATGGTAAGTGCTGGGATAGAGCAAAGACCAGTGAACTCTGTTGGATTTGCTTGTTAACTCGAAGGAACGTATGTTCAGGGTGTCTGAGGCAGGGACCACTTCCTCCAAATTCTGTTAAACTGGCTGCTGCCGATTTGTTTCCCGCCGCTCTGAAGACAAGGCCAGCGAATCCCCTGTGAATAGGGTATGTGAAAGCTGAGCTAGAAACCCTTTGCCAGATTGATAAAGACTACGCTGCTGGGTCCAAGTTCAGCAATAGTCTAAATGTTTGGAGAGATGGCATGGAAAGATATTTCAATGGCTGGGGGGAAGAAATCCAGGAGATTAAAGTTGCTATGACTCCATGATTTGTTCGATCGTGGGTCTGTGTTTGTGGGAACTCCCTAATAAGTGCTCAGCAGAATGTTTCTCAGCTCATTGTCTCTCCTGTTACAGGAAAACAAACAAGGAGTCCTGTGGCGTGTTTAAAGACTAACACGTTTATTTTTCGCATGAGCTTTCGTGGGAGAAAATCCCACTTTGTCACATGCTTTGATTTTCTCCCACGAAAGCTCATGCGATAAATAAACGTATTTGTCTTTAAAAGTGCCCCAGGACTCTTCGTTTGTTTTGCTGGATTAGACTGACATGGCTCCCCCTTTGGATCCTGTTACAGGAGGAGCTGATTAATTTGGTGGTAATCTCACAGCTGGCACATATTCCAGAGGATAAAGACCACCAAGTTCGGAAACTGGCCACCCAGCTTCTGGTGGACCTGGCCGAGGGCTGCAATACACATCACTTCAACAGCTTACTTGATATCATAGAAAAGGTGAGGCTTCGTTCACTCAGCCGCGACCCTTATGGGAATATCCTCCTCATCTCTTACCCGATCCCTGTACTGGAGACTGGGGAAGCTAACCAGCCCATCTGATCCAAGGGGCTGCTGTAGAATTCCTGGATTTTGAAGGAAATCAAGGCTCTAAGGAAAAGCGTTTGTAAGCCCCTCCCAGCTCTGCTTTTGCATGGCTCCATTCTAAACTACGCTGCCAGAAGACTTTCAATGGGGCCATTTATTTTGTCCCTTTCTGGCATGGAATCGAGTGAGTCTTTCATTGTGGCCAGCGTGGGTCTTAAAGGGTATTTCTCTTTTCAAAAGGTGGCTGCACGTTCTCTTTTGTCTCCTCCTGAGCTGGAAGAAAGAGTCTTGCTATCGTATTCTGCTTCTTTAGAGGATGTGAAGACAGCTGTTTTAGGCCTCCTGGTAATTCTTCAGGTAAGACTCTGAAGCATTTAAAAATCTGTCCCTTCAGACCATCTTCTCTGGGGCTTTGTTTACTGGCCAGTCAATTGCCAATAGCAAGTTCTTTCTCTTCTGGAACTTAATAGACTTGTTGCCTTCCTTAATCTAGCAGAATAGGGTATTTTCACCATGCCTGGGTCAGTTCACTTCTTGACTGGATATCTTGCCTACGGGGTAGTAAATATTAAATCTTTATCTACTAACGGCCAGTATGTCGTACACATGAATGTTTTGATGATGTGCTCTTAGATTCAGCTGTAGAGGAACCAGAACTGGATTCTCAAATCTGAATCTTTTTGAATGCTAACCCCACAGAAATTCAAATTCCCAGATTCAAACCCCACACCTGTAACTCCCTTGAGTCTGGAGTAGATTAAAAAATTAGAAGAGCTTTGATGTGACTGAAATTTCTCAGCATCAGTTGCTATCTTGGGCAGAAACTAGCTAGTCTCTGACATTGGCAGACTCTCACCATTCAAGATGGTAGAAATTTCACAATAACAGCTGAATAGCAGTGATTTTAGCTATCAGGGTGCAACCACACTTTCTCAGGCCATCTCCAGGCCTGCCCTGCTCTTTGTTATTGATGTTAGTAGAAGGATCAGTGGAGCAGAGCGTTATGCCCCCAAGCAATGGGTTCATTGGGTAGTTCGTAAATGAAAGATCATGCTTGCTGCTCTAACTGTATTCATGCAAACGTCGGTGTGTGTAGTGCACGCATTCTGCATTCACTTCAGAAGTGGGAAAGTGGATTTGTTTGGGGAGGGGGTGTGTGAGAGAGAGATCTCACCAGGATCTTTTGAGGCATATTGTGTCAGCCTCTTCTCCCTGAACCTCAGTGGAGGACTGTCCGTTAAACCTACTCTGCCCATTGCTCCAGTGCCTGCAAGGCGGGTCTGTACTGAGCAATCCGTTCGTGTTGACCCCAGGAGCAACTCTCAACAGGGTTTCTCTGAGTGTTTGGTGCTGATTGACCAAAGGAGGGTGACTTTGTTAACAAGGAAACGATCGTGTGTCTACTGACGGTTGTTCTGTGCCTCTGTAGACAAAACTGTACAGCTTGCCTGCGAGCCACGCCACTCGGGTGTACGAGTTGCTTATTCATCACATCCAGCTCCACTATAAACACGTTTACCGCCTCCCGATTGCTAGCAGCATCAGATTGCAGGTATAAATGGTCTCTCTCCTGACATTACGGTAGAAGGGGATGGGGAGTTTGTAAGGATTTTTACTGGGTACTTCTGTTGCTCACCAGGAATGACAACGAACAGATTGGGTGATGAGAAGCTAGGGGAATATTCCATTGACAGAGATTTTGAGTCATTTCAGAATGCAGCGAGAAATCTTTTGTATTGCAGGCATTTGACTTTCTGCTGATGCTTCGAGCCGACTCCCTCCACCGCCTTGGCCTTACCAACAAGGATGGAGCAGTGAGATTTAGTCCCTACTGCCTCTGTGACTTGGTGTATGTTTCTCATTGCAGTGTTAGACTGTCTTTTTGGAACCTTGATATTCTCACGTGCCTGTAAATAGTCTGCTATCGTGTCTATACGATGCTTCTCAAACGCCCCAATTCTGATCAGGAAGTTATCAGACTACATTCAGAGTTACGGCTTGGGAAACCAACGCTGTAAATCTTCTGCATGCAGCACTCTCAGGAGCCATGCGGTTCTGTGTACTGAAGGGTTGGGATTCACACACCTACTTGGCAAAATTTGACAACTCCCTTGTCGCAATTTCCCGCGAGGGAGACCGAGAAATCTGGTCACACACTGAGGTGTGATATAGTAGTCTATAGAAATGAAGCTACTTCAAGTCGCACAGTCTACTCTAGTAGTAACTGACACTTTATCGTAACCCTCTTAACGTGGAGACCTTGAGACAGGACCTTGGAGAAGCAGCTTTTGTTGTGGAGAATAAAGTGACACATGTTTCTGGCTTGTTGGCTTAGGCATGTCCTAGAAATCTTTTACTTTGCATGTCTGATCTTGCTTTTGTGTCTGGTAATGGCTACTGAAGCACTGACCTGCTTTGTCTGTCTTTCATAGAGAACCAGAGAAGAGGGTGTCTGAAAAAAAGCCTGCTGGGACCCTCTCTCCACCATCAGGAAGTCCCAATGTGTCCTCCCAGAGTGCCACTATTCGGATGGGCTACTTGCCTTTCTCGCTGCTCTTCCAAGTCCTCCTGCAGTGTTTGAAGCAAGTATGTTGATGAACTCAGTTGACAATGTACTTTTGCATCCAAATTTGAAAGCTGAATACTGACAAAAAGGACTTCATAAACATTTTTAAATTTCAAGCGTTTGGCATGTTAATTCTGAAATGTTCCTTTCTGCCCCCCAAACTCCCATAGAATTGGTTTTGAAATGGATATTTCTTTTGGAAGATCACGACACTCACCGCCCTCAGGAGCAGGAGTAGAGATTTTAACTCCACTACTTGCGGTGGCTGTTCAGATTTAGCACTACATGTACAGTTTAATTTGTTTACTCAGAGGACTTTTAAAATAGTCCAGCTTTTCTGAAATGTAACTATGCACGACTCCTACCTCAAAAGCACAACATTTTAGACTTACCCACAGCATATGCGATTAATACACTCTTGTGCTTTATTTTTCTGAACAGGACCTAATCAATTAGATTTAGACCTAAAATGTGACTGACCTGTGATTTAAAACTCTCCAGTGATGAATGTTTTCCAGATTGCTCGGTACCATCCGAGGGTGTCTAAACTTTGTCTTGAAATCCAGTGCTTTCCTTCTGAGAGTTTTCAGAGGGGCACAGGACTCCTCGTTCGTTCTTCTGAGAATTATTACTCTTACCTGTTTGTGTGTGATCCTAAAATTGTTCAGCCACCAGGAGGAGCACAAGTTAAACACTTCCCAAACCAAGTTAGACCAACAGTGGATTCTGCTTCACTGGAAGTAAGGGTGACTCCCCCCCATTTAATAGAAACCAAAAGCCAGCAGGAAAAATGTCACCCTGCTTCTTACAGAGGATTTAAAACTAATAAAAAAAATCCCAAATGTTGGAAGTGCAACTTAAGTTGATAAACTGTTGACCATTAGGTACTTGAGTATGCAAAGGAAATAATGAAATGCATTAATTTTGGTCCTGGACATAGCGTTTTATTCATCTTTCGGGGCCACGAGTCGTCTTGAATGCTGGAATTGACTTTTGCTTTGGCGAATGGTGAAACATGCGAAGGAAAGGTCAGGGTCACATGCTCTCTGCTTGTTTTCCTCATTTATTTGGAGATCAGTCCATTTTATGGCATCAACATATCTGTGCTAGAGGCTGCAGTTGCATGAAACCCTGGAAGCAATTTATGCATTAAATATAAGTAACATCTTTGCTAGCTAAGGAGGCTGGAGAAACAAATGATCAGAGCAGTAAACAACAAATAATTGTTCGAAGTTTAGTGTTTCAAATGTAACATATAAAGCATGCTGAGTTTTCCATGGAGAGCTATTTTCTTCTTTACTAAGCTCTCTCCTTCTTTCCAGGAGACAGACTGGAAGGTGTTGAAGCTGGTTCTCAACAAGTTACCAGAGTCTCTCCGCTACAAAGTGCTGTTTTTAACCTCCCCTTGCAAGCTTGACCAGCTGTCCTCGGCACTCTGCTCCATGGTAATAACCCATGTGCCCTCTTAGGGGCTAGGCATCAGAACTTCACTTCTAATAGAAAAGTGTTTGATTTAAGGATTTCTTATTTTATAGCCTAGATTTTTTGAATTTATCTATCCTTTCTCCCCCTTACCAACACCTCGACTCTATTCCTTTAGGATAAAACTTTTGTGTTAGACATAATTTAACTCCTTTAGCTGTTTAACTGCCCATCTGCCTCAATTGCCAAAGCACATAGTTATAAAAGTATAGAATGAGTTTTGGGGATCCTGGAAGCTAAAACTAAACAAACTGACCTGCATGTAAGGCTCTGGGATTCTTGGTGTGTCTGATGGTCTCCTGCCTTTGGAAGTCTTGGTGTTGACCTACGGGACAAGAACCCAGGTGAGCACCCATTGAAGTCAACGGAAAGGCAGCTGCTGACTGTTGAAGGCATTCAGTCCAGATCTCAGTCTCCCATTTGCACTTTAAGAAGCTCATTTAAGGCCATCGTTTGCAAAAGGGGCCTGATTTCATCCAGGCTGTGTCCTTACAATTTACTGCGGCAGTTTTGAGGGATTCTAGTGAAAACCGTTATATGTCGTGTCTCTGTCATTTCTCTGTGACATGGATATTTCATTGCCACTCTCCGTTAATGAGTCCCACAATGCCCAGAGAGACTTCAGAGGCCAGCTGAGGTTACAGTGGGGCACCAGAGACTCTTATCCTGCTGTCCTAACCCTATGTGTTGGCAATGATGGCTTTGTAGAAGACCTTCAAATCACACGGTGACTTCAGATAGGATTCCCAACCTCCGGGTCTCAGCGATCTTTGATTGATAGTCAAATGCTCTTTGGAGATCCATGTGCATTTTGTTTGTGTTCTTCTGAGTCCTTTTTGGGGGCAGTAGCAGGAAGCCAACACCCTGACCTGTGTGTGTTGGGTGACAGATATATAGTCAAGTGCACAAAGGCAAAATAGAGCAAATCTGTTCTCCCACTCTAAAACTGTGCACAGTTAGCTAAGGGATTTATTTCCTAGTTTTACTTCGCTCTGAGACGTGGAAGCTAATACTGTTTCCAAATGGGACGGTGTACTGCCCTTGTCCTGTGAAAATGTGCCCAAGACCTGAACTGAAAAGGCTTGTGAAATGCAAGGTATTGAAGCCCAGTGTGTAACCGGTTAGCTTACAGACAAAAAGACAACGGAGAGGCTGCGCGGCACTCCAGATGGGTTCTCCCGCAACGACTTGCACCTGGCTGTGGTTCCAGTGTTGACTGCATTAATATCGTACCATAATTACCTGGACAAAACTAAACAGGTACTGGAAATGGACCGGACCGGAAGGTAAAGCTGGAGTCTGTCTCCAGTGCGTTTTCTAATGCCGGAGGATGAATGTAGAGTAGCCCATTAAGCATTTGCATTGGACATATAAAGAGACACTTCAACTTGAAAATTGCAATCTGCCGGAACACGTCCTCACTATAAGTGATGTAGGGTGACTGTAACCGAGAAAGTTAGTAAAACTCTATTGACATTGTGCGTTTAACAGCCCTTTGTGTCATTAGTGTAATTCTTCTCATGCCCTGAATAATCGTTCAGTTCTTTCTCCCCGTCTGAAAGTCCCTGCTAACTGTCAGAAGGGAGCTTGAAAGCCTTTATTTCGTCCCTTTTCATTCTGTCAGAAACTATAATCTTAAAATTACTCCTTTAAAAAACTTGGGGGTGACAAATGTCCCCACTAAGATTTAGAGCCAAGATATGTCCAGCAGTGCAGAAATACTTGTGATTTCCCCCCCCCCCCCCTTTAGATTATTGTCTCAAATTGCTACTGCATTTTGGGTAAAAATTCCTTTAGCAACACAGTGACCATCACGCTAGCACTTCTCCGTACCAAAATGCTAGCTGAGATCTGGTGGTGGCTAGTGGCAGATGGATCCTGGTCTTATTTTCCTACTCCATGAATACTCTATCCTGTTCTTCCAGCGAGAAATGGTTTTTTGCCTGGAACATGGCCTCATTTATCGCTGTGCAAACCAGTGCGTTGTGGCTTTATCCGTGTGCAGCGTTGAGATGCCCGACATCATCATAAAGGCACTGCCGGTCTTGATAGTCAAGTTAACCCACATTTCTGCTACGGCAAACATGGCAATTCCTCTCTTAGAATTCCTTTCAAGTAAGTTGCAATGGAAATCCCGTTTTACCTCTGTTCTCCAGTGGCTGTAAAAGGACCAGTTGTATTATTTAGCATGAGGATTATCCTCTTGATCTGGTTTGACAAAAACGTGTCCTAGGGTGAACTGATTGTCCGCAACTGTGTTAAAATCTTAACATCTAGTCTGCTCTTGCTCATGGAACCTAGCTGCTCAACCTGATGCACATGCTCACTGAGAAAGGAGACCCATGCTTTACATATAAAAACCTTGGAGACCTGGGAAATCTGGGGTTGCCGTTCACCCCTTGTAGCTTACACCTTTTAAAATATTAACAAACTGCAGTGCAACATTAGCTTTCCTCTTGGTGACAAGTGGTGTGGAAAAAGCTGGGTGCTCCAGTTCAGTTCTGAGCCAATCTGCTCCCATCCAGACTTCACAAATGATTTTCTTATTGAACTGTTTCAGCTCTCGCCAGACTGCCTCACCTCTATAGGAACTTTGCAGCTGAGCAATATGCTAGCGTGTTTGCTATCTCTCTGCCATACACAAATCCCTCCAAGTAAGTTCACAATGAACCTTTGGGGGGGGGGGGGGGGGGGCGGGAGGCAGGTTTCTCCTCTTCTCCCATCCGTAAATTGAGGGAAATGACTTACTTTCCTTTGTAAAGTGCTTTAAAATCTACAGAGGGAAAAATATAATTGTTTGATACAAAGCACGCCTTCATAAATAGGTCTTGGTGCGGAGGAAGGGCCACAATTTGCTTCAAGACAAATAATGTGTGTTAATTGCATGTGTTAAATTTCCTTTAAACTTACGGTAGTGTTCTCTCCCACGTCTTTTCTATATTAGAATTGAATTGCATTTCTTCTGAAAATGTGTTCAGATTGCACAATTAAACTCTTGAAATCTTCCCCTGCTCAGATTTAACCAGTACATCGTATGCTTGGCACACCACGTGATCGCTATGTGGTTCATCCGATGTCGCCTTCCCTTCCGGAAAGACTTTGTTCCCTACATTACCAAGGTAACAGCGGTTGCTGGATGTTGCGCTAGAAAGGGTGCCTTGAGTACTGCAATCTGTGGATGTAATCGCTGTCAATTTACAAGGGTTCTATTTTACATCCAAGTAACTCACCTGTTCTTATTAATACATTCCAATTCCAAAAGCAAATGCCGCTCTTGACTGTTAGCCCATGCTTGCAGCATGTGGCCAGCGGTTTGAGCTGCTATCGTTGTTTGTGTTGGCAGGGCCTGCGGTCAAACGTCCTCCTTTCATTTGATGACACTCCTGAGAAGGACAGCTTCAGAGCTCGCAGTACGAGTCTGAATGAGAGGCCGAAAAGGTAGACTGTGGTCACCTCCACTGGGGGCTGTTCAAATGCCTATCATTTTCTGTGCTGTGTGAGGAGACCTGCTGTGTCTTTAAAGCTTCTGTGTAATCATCTGGTAACCAGGGTGTTCTCTATTAAGACACAGTCTGAGCTGGTGGTAAGCCTGAGGTCACGGCGAGCCGGTGGCTAATGGTATGTGTTCATACTGGGACGCCCCTGACTGCCCACATCCATTGCTGCAGAATGGAAACGCACATTTTAAAACCAATTCTGTCAGCTGAATGTGAATCAACAGAGTGCTTGGCTGGGAAAATAGAGAGATGGGGTGTATGCTCTGTTCATCTCAGTGGGTTGTTAATGCTGCATCTTAACCATAGTTTAACAGTGGATGTTTAAATTATCTCATTGTGGATCGTTTTAATAGCAATGTGTACAAACTTGGATCATTGAGTGAATTATGAGAGCCACCACTTTATTTTAGCCCCGGCTGAACTCTGGTAGATCCACAATCTGACCTATTGCTGCTCTAGTTTTCTGTGAAGAAGAGAATTCTAGGTCTCTGATCCCTTCTGAAAGAGCAGAAAAAATTAGAGCGACAAGCCAATCTGCCATGGAAAGTTTCTGGATGGCAGCAGAGTCTAGATGTCAGTTTCATAAGAGGAGAGGAGGTAGAGTGTCGTCCTTTCTAAAATCTGTGTAGCTGAAAAACAGCGTAACTGCTTGATCCCACAAGAACAGAGCTTTGAAATGAGTGCATCAGTTCAGGTAGAACCCTGAGGTCCCATCCAGGTGCAGCCACTGATATTTTGAAGTGGCATCTGCAGAGAGAGAAGGGAGGATGTAGTTTGGAAGTCACTCAGTATTTTGCAAAGGTATCCAGTGGGCTCCTCTTTGAATTGATCACTGAACTTGCTTTAGCATTTCCCTGCAGTAGGACCACAATAAGCCTCAAACGCTGGGGAAAGTGACTCTCCTTTCATTCCAAAGGGGTAGCCATGTTAGTCTATTGTAGAAAGGCAACAGAGTCCTGTGGCACTTTTAAAGACTAACAGAGCGTCTGACGAAGTGGGATTTTCTCCCACGAAAGCTCATGCGATAAATAAATCTGTTAGTCTTTAAAAGTGCCGCAGGACTCTGTTGTCTCCTTTCATTGCAAGATACAGTAAGGTTCTTGTAGCAAAGAAACACCATCCTCACCAGAATGCCTTAGCTGTAAACCCTGCCTTGTGTTTGCAAGTTAAAATTCTCTAATCCTTCATCTCCTCATTTTGTGTGTTAAATTCGGAACAGACACCTTTGCCAATCATCTCTCACTTTGCCCTTTCATTTAAGTTCTTTTTTCCAAAACCTGTGTCATGTCATTGGGGTGGAATACTACTAACTCTGAAAGGCTGTTGCCCTCATTAACATAATCGGATCAGCTTGGCTAGTTCTGTGAAATTTCTCTTGGGAGATGCAAGCTGTAATTGGATAGCAACATGGATTCCTCTGCAAACCCTTTTTTATGGAAAAAGTCGCTGACTGTGTGCTGTTTTTGTGAGGAAGGGTTTTCATGGTCAGATCCATGCGTGTGGCTTCATTGAGGACAAATTAGAAAACATAGTTTGTGTCCCATGTCCCAAAGCCTTTTGGGAAAGAAGCCTTATTCCTCATGCTTCTAATAACACACAAGCGAGGCAGGAGATGGCTTGAAATGCGATTGTCTCAACTGAGAGAGGCGGCTGTTTATTATTTTGTCAAGGCTCCTGGTTTTTCTTTTCTGCTTAATTATTGGCACACTTGCAGATTTTGAACAAGTCTCTTAACTTCTCTGCGTCAGTCTCCAGATGCATCAAACAAAGAGCCTTGCCTATTTTGAGGCTTAGAGTTTGCAAAGCACGTTGAGATCTCAGGATAAGTCTCTGCAGAAGTCTTGTTTGACAGTGGTAATGTTGCAGGAGAGCAGCCGGTTAGAGTAACAAAATGGGACATTGAAATAAACACAGCTCCGCAGTGTAGCGAAACCTTGAGGCCAAATCTGAGTGCAAACCCTTTCTCGCATCCTCCGGGTAGTATTCCAACTCTCCTTTACACCAGTTTTTGTTGTAATTTGCACTAATTTTGTTTGTTTGTAGTGGTGGTTAAACTCTCGTTTTCAAAATATAATTTTGTTGCTTTCAGCTCTGCCTGGTTTCATGTTTTAATTTTTCCTTTTTGACATTTTTGTTTGTTTGTTTTGTTTCACACCACCCTCTGGGATTCCCCAATATTGACCCTGTGACCTGTGACCTTTCAACCTCCATCCCTACAATGATTTCTTCCCTTCCTGTGACCCGTGCAATTACACCTCTTTCGGGGCTTGGTGCTTCTTCGTCTAGTAGTTTAAGAATAGCCAAAAATGCAAAGCAAGCCTTGAATAACTCTTCTCCAGTGAAAGAGCTGAAAGAATCCTCTGCAGTTGATGCCTTCCGATCCCGCAGCATCAGTGTGTCAGAACATGTGGTCCGCAGGTAGTGGCGCTCTAAAGGGGAGAATCCAAGAGCATATTGCACTTGGAAACGTGGCTGCAAGGGCGGGTGGGGGCAGGGCTGGCTTGCATGCGGTGGGTGCTTGCATGAATTCTTTAGACAATACAAATCAGGTCCTCTCCACAAAATATGCTTTGGAAAATGTCCTGTGGTGGTGGCGGTGGACGTCTAGTTCCCTGAGTTTCGATTCAGCGGTGCTCTACTCATGAAAGCTGCTTTTATTGCAAAGCAAAGATTAAAGATAAAAAGGTTGCGTTCTGGGCAAGTTTGAGTCTCTGCTAAATGGCTTTTAAATTGCAGTCTTCCAAAGGCAACTTGAAACATGAATATCGCAGTTTTCTGCTAGGGTTGTGTGTGAAACTTCCCTGCAGGGCAGAAACAATGGCTCATTTGATTATTGCTCTGAAGGGAGCACAAAAAAGTCTGTTGATATAAAGTAACTAGCCATCAAATCATTAATTTGTCTCCAGGATATAGTATCAAAGAGACAAAGCAGTGAAGAACAGGTTAATGTTTTCATGACCCCCCAAAAAATAGTTCGGTCATTGATGTTTGATTTGGCCACATCTCATCTCTAAAGATTAGAAACACTTTTCTCCTGGTTCTGAGTTCCTCCCTTGAATATTAAATTACTGGCTAGTCATCTGATGGCTAGAAGTTTCTTCACCTGAAAACGCATGTTATTAGGCTACAGGAAATACGCATCATGCGCTCATTGGAATTGCATTACAAATATTTTTTCTGTGCTAGTGTCTTGGCGGGAAGTAGGGGTGTAGAAGTGACTATTGTGAAAATGCACTTGGCACTTGAAAATGTAATGTCCCCATTAGTCTATCACAGTGTATTGCACGGTTGTGTTATATTTATATGTAAATTGTAAGTAAGAAAACTATAGATAATTACCATCTAGTGCTGCCGAAGAAGTTGCCGCTTAATAGAAATTGAGTTGAGGTGCAGCCAAATCTTTTTGCAAATGACTGGTTGAGGCACTCCTTCTGACAAGTACTGTAATGCAGCCACGAGTGCAATTGTGATTCCAAATTGCGTTGCTAAAATAGTTCCATGAAGACAGAATTGCTTTATATCAATGTACTGCTAATTGTGTGCAGAGTGCAATTTTTTGCCACTGTGTTAGCCAGATTTTACGTAACTCTGAACTTTATTTCTGCCATTAAAATCCATCTGTGATGCTACTCAGCGCCTTGATATTCTGCAGCCCCTCCCTGATTGAATTGCACAGATGTTAACCGTCCTTTCATTTCTTTCGCAAGATAAGCTGTCAGTTGACTTAGCTGTCAACTTCAATGACTGTATATCGGGGTGCTTTGAAAATGATTCTCTTGTGCCCTGAGTTTGATACATAGGGGCTTAGTCAAATCTATTCCGGCATGCGCTTGTATTGCAGATTGCTCTGTGGCTTACTGTTGCTCAGATGACCGTACCGTGTCTGCTTTGCAATGCGACTTGATCCATCTAACCTCCCTCTTTCAGTAGGATACAAACATCCATCACTAGTTCAAGCCTGGGCTCTGCAGATGAGAATTCAATGGCTCAGGCTGATGACAACTTAAAAAACCTGCACCTGGAACTCACAGAGACCTGTCTGGATATGATGGCCCGATACGTCTTTTCAAACTTCACTGCGGTGCCCAAGAGGTGGGAGTCAGTTACTTGTTATGGTGTTCGCTGTTCGTTGGCCTAAAGGTACATCTCGCCTCATCTGTAGGCAATTACTGGATCAAATTACAGGTTCTTTTGAGCATAGCAAGTCTCATATGCTTAATCCATCCCCATCTAAAACCTTCATTGACTTAGCCTGAAGTTTGGTGACACAAAACTCACCTAGCACAGTGGATCAAATCCTGCCTGGCCTGCCTCAGCATCGAGCCTTCCCAGAGCAGATACACTAAAAACTGTGTGGTCTTTTTGCATGAAACCTTAAACAGCCTTTCAGCTCTGTTTGGCTTTTGAAGAAATCCAAAGCGTTTTTCCTATGAGCAGAGATTTGCCTCTGGTGTGTGGGGCAAATTTCACCCTCTTCACTTCCCACAATGTTATGCAATTTGCCAAATGCTACTTTTCCTTCTCATCAGAGACTGTTGTTGTTGTTGTGTTTGGGGTCCTTCAGAATGAAAGAGGCCACACAAATTGGAAACACTGACATTGTACCCGTCTAACTTTGTACCCTGGAAGGAGGTATGTAGCAGGGGCAAGGAATAGTGGGCTGTGAACACCTGCATCAAGGCCAGGATTAAACCTGCAATGCTGTCTAGGAGCCAGAGAAATAATTGATATTGCAGGCAGCAATATCTTTCATCCTGAGGGAGAATTTTATGCTTTACCAGTTTCGCCTTGCTGCAGTTTGCAAGAAATGTTATAATTTAAATATGGAAAGAGCAGGAATTTTTTCAACCCCAGTGCAGAAAATAATTCCTGCTCTGAAGGTCTGGTGTTGGGCAGTGTATGTGAGTTGTGCTCACTCCAGGATGTGTTCCTAGATCTCCTGTGGGCGAATTCCTCTTGGCCGGAGGAAGGACGAAGACATGGCTGGTTGGTAACAAGCTAGTGACTATCACGACAAGTGTTGGATCAGGGACACGGTCATTGTTGGGTCTGGACTCTGGAGAGCTCCAGAGCAGTGTGGAATCAAGGTAAACGTCACTCTCGTTTTTACAGACTTTCCTCTAATGCAGCCAGGTTGAAACCACTGTGTTAGAACTGATTTGAAGTGACTCTTTTGTAAATAAAAGGAATGATCCCGTTTGTTTCTGGCTGGTGTGAGTTGTAACCCACTCTGTTACTAGCTGTCCTTGTCTTTTCCCCTTCCACATAGTTCAGAGCCTGTTTTGCAAGTGCGACAAACTAAAGAAGCGCCGGCGAAGCTGGAGTCTCAAGCTGGCCAGCAAGTGTGCAGAGGGTCTCGGAACAGAGTCAGGTCAATGTCTGGTAAGCAGGCTGAGCAGATTTCTGTCCTTGGCGACTTGCAGCTATTAGCAGTGTGTCTGGGCTCAGCTCTGTTCTTAGGCAAGAGTGGCCTGATCACAGGACAAAGTCCTTAGTAATGAGGCGCAGCAGTGAATATGCTGACTTCCTGAATGGCTGATTTCTGCCTGCTGGCCGTAGCTGCTGTTTGCACAGTGAAACCTGCAGCAAGAGCCGGGTCTAGCCGTGAGACCTCTGTGCACATCTGCCTGGTTTCCAGCACAACATACAGCTGAGACGCGTGAGCTGCATGGATCAAAGATGCTATTGAAGGGCTTCGAACTATTCATTAGCTGATCGACTAGGATTGCGCGTGTCTAAACTGAGCTCCTGGGTTCCTCTTTTCTTACTCTCGATGCTTTCTGTTGTGCCAGGTGGTCATGGCTTGCGTGTTGGCGCTCTAGATGGCTCAGCCCCCCAGGGCTTACGGAGTCCTTCTGCTTCTGCACCTCGGACAGAGAAGAGCACTCCTAGCACCCATGATCCTCTGCAGAAAGAAAAAACAAACCTGGCTGCATATGTTCCACTGCTGACACAGGGCTGGGCAGAAATATTAGTTCGGCGACCCACAGGTACTCCTTAACTAGCTGCAGAAAGGGGCTGAGAAATTAGGGTTACAGGGAAAAAACAGCCGTGTCACTAGGTGTAAATGGAATTCTTCCAGACTGCTTAACCTCTCGGGCCTTAAAATTGAATTTGTCAGCCAGGCAACGTTAGAAGAGGCTCCCGTGAGAAGACTGAACTCCGCAAGTAAAGTAAATCCTGCTGCACAGCTGGGTTTGGGCATTATGTTGGCACCGAGTTATCTGTTCGTTATGATACTCTCATTTCTGAGCTCCTCCTCCTTACAAATCTCATTTCCAAAGTGTGAACAAGGCTTGTTGCCGGGGTAATAGCTGAGGGCGTGACTGCTGTTCATGAAGGAGTAGCAATCGCGTTGAAGGCATGAGGGTTAAAAAACCAGGGTAATCCCAAAATTCCTGGACACCAATACATTCCAAAAGCCACATGGAAGCAAGACTTGCCTATTCCAACTGGAAGTTGACTTGTGAGAGAATCATTTAAAATGATCTTCTACCGTTAATTCCAATACCCCTTTGGGGAGCCCTCTTCGAGCTAAAACATCAGCACTAAAGAGCTTAGGGGCAGGGAGACGCATGCGGCACAGGGGACTGATTCTCATTTAAAATGTGAAATTAGCCGAGTAAGCTGTTGACTGTTAAGAAAACCCTAGAACCTCTTGGCCTCATTTTTACCTGCGCGTCCCACGGCAGTGTATGCTGCTGAGTTCAGCTATTTGAACTCTCTGTCTCCCAAAGGAGAGACTGAAAACTTGCCTGACTGTTCCCCTCCCTTCCAGGTAACACAAGCTGGTTAATGAGCCTGGAGAACCCACTCAGCCCCTTCTCGTCAGATATTAACAACATGCCGCTGCAGGAGCTATCCAACGCACTCATGGCTGCAGAGCGCTTCAAGGAGCACAGAGAGACTGTTTTGTACAAATCCCTCTCGGTCCCTTCCTCCAGCCTGGCCACCGGCACATCCAAACCATCTCTTCTGCAGCGTTCCAACACAGGTGAGAGATGAACGGTCCAAGAGCGTGGCTTGTGTAAAACGCGGGCAGCGGGCTTCCATAGTGAGTTACTGCATCGGCTCCAATTCTAGAAGTGCCAGGTGTAAAATAAGGGATGGTGAGGAGGGCTCAGCTCTCCTTGTAAGCTTAGCGTCAATGAAATATGCCATTCCTGATGACGTCTAATCCCTTTCTGTAAGCACCCCTTATTCTTAATGGCCTCCCGCAAAACATGCTCCCCAGTGAAACTGACCAGAGCCTGTTTGGGTCTACGGCTAGTTTTAAGGTTGATCTAAAGCTTGTCCATGTGTCTGGATGGATCTTCTCTAGTGTTCATGTTCCTAGTTACCTCTTGCGTAGATTTCTCTGCTAGGCAGTGGTCGGTGATGTAACGGCCTCCTACAAAGCTGCATCACTGCTCTCTTCCACAAGTGCCAGAGCGCAGATCCTGTTAACAGCAGGGGGAGTGTGCCTCTGAAATGATTTCTGGCTCCTCAGCCCTGAATGTTTTAAGAATGTGACTTTCGGGTGGTAGGTTTTTTTAAACTTCCACTCTTCTGCATGGAGGAGACTTTGGGAGAGTTTAATAGCGTCACTAGCACTGGTACAGCTCCACGGGTTGGGATTCCTAATTCTGACAGGTCGCTGATATTTTAACCCTGTGATCTAACTCCGTTCAGAGCAAGGCTGCTTAGAGCTCTGTGAGATTGAACCAGGATCGTCAGCGGCCAAGGCGATATGCGGGTGTCAGTATAGCACAGGTTGTCTGAAAGCCCAGTAAAAACGCCTGCTTCCAGATTCAGCTTCACTACACTTATTCTAGATTGAAACCTGGCCTATGCGGAGTCTGATGTTGTTTTATTCAAAACGCGTACATGCAAAAATCCTGGCAGCTAAAGCTGGAGGGCAAAACTGAATGGTGAATTGTTTTTTAAACATTCATCTGCCCCAAGTGGCGCTCTCTTGATTTTTATGAATGCCTGCTGGGTCTGGTGTAAAGACGAATGCTGCTGGGTCAGTTTGGAAAAGCTTATCGCAGTCAACTTAAGACCCCGTTGCTGACTGCAACTCTCCCAGAGTTTTGAATCTTCAGTGAATTGTTTCAGCCCTATTCATGTTCAGCTGTTGCCTTACTATGAACATACCATAATCAGTTGGCACGAAGACCTGTATTTAAGAAGGGTTGAGACTGCAGTGCTAGAGTATGTTTTCTTTTAAAAGAGGCTGAATCTGTGTGAGAGAACCTTTTTCCATAGTCTGTGCCTTAAAACTCTCAGACATATTTAAAAAATGACCCCTGCGAAGTTAATGTTGCTCAGAGAATGGCTGGGCTCATTTTTTGCATGTGGTGGGACTGGGGTAAAGTTGACCCCTCCTGTAGATTTAAAAACAAAAACCCCAGCAAATCACGAACATCTTTTCTCCCCAGAGTGCAATTTCTGAGTCTTTGTTCAAATGTGTTTATGCCTCTTAATTTGTGTTCACCAGACCCTCTGCCCTTAAGTTTTCCCTCTTTTAAATCTAGTGAGATTTTCCCAGCTTGTTCTTTCCTTTTATTTGATTTTTTTAAATAGGCTCTTGATTACGTTAAACTCTGTGCTTTTTAATTTTTCATATAGTCTCTCCTTCCTTTTTATGTAGCTGCTCACTTGATTTCCCTTTGCAGTGGCTTCTTTCTCTTCCATGTACCAGTCCAGTTGTCAAGGAAAGTTGCACAGGAGCATATCCTGGGCAGGTATATTTATATATATTTAAGGGAAAAAAAAAGTATTGCCATAGAGGAACACCTCTGATTCATAGAAATTGTCTCCTTCATACTGCATCACCCTTCCGTGTTTCTTGTTTGTTCCTGCTGGTCTCATTACCTTTGACCAATGGGATCTTGACTAGCATGAGGAAGTCCAAGCCAGATAGGACATTTGCAAGCACGCGTAACTTGAATGCAATCCTTTTTGGGTGGGTTGAGGTCACAGCTCATGAGATTTATACTGTCCAGTGCTATATTGAAAGATCGGAGTCTCCTAACTTTTAAACTAGGGCTTGTAATTGGGTTTGTGCTCTGTTAATTTAGAAGGCACCTGCTTCTAGAGGTAGCTCCTGCAATGGCGTTATAGACAACTCCACCCAAATTAAACACAGTGCTGCTCACTGCTCCACTGAAACGGGCCCTGGGAAACCAGTCTGAAAAGAGAAGCTGGTTGGAAGGTCTGTAAGTTTGGAAGTACAGCACAATTGCTGGGTACAAGTGACTTTCAAACAAAAAGAATATGTTTCAAGGAGAAATACATAACATATTGTAGCTTTCTGTAGGTTCGGTAGCTGTGTAAAATCTTCCTCCTCTTGCTTGGTGCTATCATCTGTTTCCTAAATACATCAGACCTGTAGATGGTGATCAAAATGCATACCTCTAAGCACAGCACTTGCATTGCATTGGATCTGCAATGTTTAATTGGGTGAATAAAACTCACCGTTCCTCCTTCACTGGGAAATCCTGTGTAGAATGGCTGGTTACTCATAATCGCAGGTTGCTGTATTGGCAAGATGCTAATAAAATGGTGCACATATGCTACGATAATTTCTCTTTTATGGTCCTCTTTGCTCATGGTATCCTACTTCCACCTACAGTACAATTACTGAACACTCAAATCATTTAAAACACCAGCAAAATTGGCAGTCGTATTAGAAGTAGGGAAGTGGAAGGCATTGAGAGTGTGTGCAGTGTGTTCTGGCTTGGACTGCTAACCAGATTAGCAGGTTTTTAGAAGGTATGTGTGGGCAATGCTAACTCTTAACTGCTTCTTTGAAATAACGTGGGTCCTGCGAGCTGAAATCGATCCAGGAAAAGCTGCTTTAGTGCCTTTTCTTTTGCTTATCTTCTTTTTTTTCCTGCGTGTGCTAGAGTTTTTTATTTTACTTTGGAAAACAAACCTTAGCCTTTCAGCTCGGTCTTCCAATTCTGTGTATACATAATGGGGAGCCTCCTGTACTTCAGCCTTTTCCTCAGGACTAAAAAGCAAGGCAAACAGAAGTCTTCAGTCAAACGCATTCCTGTGTTCAGGGTTCCCGGGCCTTGCAGAGACTTGGTTACACCTTCCAGTAACCGTTCCCCCATGACAGCGCTTCCAAGGAGTTTTCTTTCGGTCTGATCTAATTAATTAGCCCTTTGTCTGATTGGAAACCCCATGCTGACTTCCCCAGTATTGTTGCAATGCATGCATTATTGAAGTCCTCCTGTCCTTTAATAAGGCGCAGGCTAGGCTTTTTAGCTTCTACCGAAGCATACCGAGAAAATGGTCAAAGCACAAGTAAACGGCTTCGATTAATCCTTCATGTCTCTTCCTCCATATAAGCAGGAGAGCATTTGTTACACACAAGATCAGATACGAGGCTTACTCTTTTCCATAGCTGCACTGACCTTCCCATTTTATTGTCTGTTTAATAATGAACTTTAATGCTAGTCTTGCGCTTCCTTACATCTCTCTAGTTACTGTCTGTCCTGATACTTGAGTGTCAATGTGCGCAAAGATCTGTTTGCTCCTTTATCTTTCCACGACTGGTACATCGGTAACCGTTTGATACCACTGTGATTAGTGTCGCACAACAGTTGTACAACCCTTTGGTATGAGGGTACGTTGACCAATTGCTCTTATGAAAGGGATACCTCCGCAGGTCTGACGTGCCAGTAAAGTCCACGATCAAAGATGCACAATATACCCCATAGTCAATATGGCCTTCCAGTAAAATCCTAGCAGGGAAAAGGCTGGTACTGCTGGGGAAAGGGTGGGCTCCCTTCAGGTCGCTTCTCTCTACATGCCTCAGTTTACTCTCTTTCTTGGCAGAATCGGCAGTCGTTCTGGAAGAGGGGAGCCAGTCGGAAATGGATTTAAAAGAAACTGATTACCTGGAGTCTCAGGAGTTTGACGACTTTAAGGCTGTGTGCTCTGAGCGAGTCGTGAGCGAGGACAAGCTCAGTAAACCGCATGAGGCTTACAGCAGGGTAAGGCTGTCCTGCAGCTGGCCAAGCAGACGCCTCGTAACTTTATTGGTCCCAGCCAGAGAAGGACTGTAATGCAAACGGCAGATGTGTACCTGTTCTCCAGGCACATTTTGTGTTTTGTAACTATAGTCAGAGGCTTTGAGCTGGGGCGGGCAGAGGGGGGTGTGTGTGTACGCTCAGTCCAAGGAGCACTGGCTGTTTGCACACACACGTGTGAGCTCAGGGCCTAGGCCAGAGGTAGGCAAACTATGGCCTGCGGGCCGGATCCGGCCCTCCAGCTGGGTCTGGCTGGCGACCAGGGGCATGGCTATTGTCCTCCCTCCCGGCCCTGTGCAGGCCCAGCGGCAAACTGCCCTGCCTGAGCACAGTGTCGCAACACGGTTGAGAAGTCTCCCACCCTTGCGTGACGCTGCCGAGCTTCCCCTGGCTGACAGCAGTTTTGTCGTCAGCTGAAATGAAAGTGGCCCCCACCGCTGAGAGAAAACGAGCTTCACAGGCAACTTTGGCAGGAGGGGGCTTGAAAAGCAGCCCCTGCCGCTGCAAAAAGCAGCCGCTCCGGGCAGTCGCGGTGACGGCGCTGCACTGTGCAGGTCTTAAAGGGGCAACAGCCAGCCACTGCTGCGAGGGTTTCTTTCAGCAGCAGGAGCGGGAGGGACTTCCGGTGGCAGGCGGATTTTAGCCGACACATTTGCTGTTGGGCCACGACGCGTTTTGTGTCACAAGCCAGCAGCTGAGAGCCGCTGCTTTAGTAGAGTGAATTCAGTGGTGGCGTGTCTCCCTGCCCATTGGTGTCTTTCCCATGTATGTTCTCTTGCACGCTTTGTCAAGTTGCACCTCAGGAAAACAGCTTTTCTTTGACTTCTTCTTTAAGTCCTCTTCAACTTCTAGTCAAGAAGAGAAATCTCTGAAATCCGAAGAACTGGTGGCCGGCGGAATTCCAATTGGCAGGGTTGTGCCTCTGGAAGGTGGCCGGACTCTGGAGGAGCTCGCATTCCAACCTTCCCAGCCGCTCAGCAAATCCAGTTCTTCCCCTGAGCTTCAGACGCTGCAGGAGGTCCTCAAAGACACCAACAGTAAAGAAGCAACCGGAAGGCTGAGCACGGAACTGAAATCGAAATCTCAGTCAGGGAACCTTGAAGGAGAAGGGGCTGGTAACTGGCTGAGCCAAAGCGATGACGCTAGAGTTACTGGTACAGCCAGACTCGATTGCAGCGTCCCTTCCTCCTCTCCACGCTCACCCAGTGGCCACCGTCCTAGAGGGTACACCATCTCGGACTCGGCTCCTTCGAGGAGGGGCAAAAGGATTGAAAGAGATGCCTTCAAGAGCAGGACAGCAGCCTCCAGTGCTGAGAAAGTCCCTGGAATAAACCCAAGGTGGGTGGCGAGTTTTGTGGAGGTGCTTAAAAAGGGCTCATTAAGTTTCGAGGTGTAAACAGCGTTTTAATTCATGTCTCAGCACTTTGATTTTTAGAGATGTGGCTAGAACTGTTTAAATCCAACACACGAGGTTTTCTGGGTCTTACAAAATCTAAATTGGACAGGAGGTTTAACTTTCTGTAATTTAATCCCTGTTCCAGCACCTGGGTAAGAGAAATTGGGCGAACATCTTAACGATTTCTAAATGTACGTGTGTGAGAGAGAGAGCGTGCGCGCATACTAAAAAGTTAATCTCATCTCAGACCTCTCCACAAAGGTGGTTGTTTGCTACAGATCGGCATGGGCTTTCTTGTAGGGTAACGGTTTCATTTCTCTCTCTAGTTTTGTGTTTTTACAGTTATATCACTCCCCCTTCTTTGGAGATGAATCCAACAAGCCCCTTCTGTTGCCAAATGAGGTAGGCAATGCTTTTAAATATTAACCCTTGGAAGGACTGCTTTCATCACACTCGCTTCTTAATATATAAATGTATATTAATGAATGAAGGAAAGGGCTGGATGGTAACAGCTGTAGGTGGTTCCTTAACGGCCAGCCTGCTGAGACGTAAAATCACAGCTATCCCTGATGAGCTGCTAACTCTTATTTGTAGTTGTGGGTAGTGATTTCCGTCCCCTCCCCGTGTCTCGTGATGCTTGGACTGCTGTCGTGTGATCACGCAGTTCCCGTTCCTAGAGCCGGGCGAGACTAATTAGCTTGCCAAGCAGTACATGTGATCGCCAAGACAGGGCTTTGTACCCCTTGTACCAGCGTCCAAGCAAGTAGCTGCATTATTGCTTTGGGGGTAACAGTGGAGGGTGCCATTGGGAAATGTGTGCTGGAGGAGGTGGCTAAAAAACGTCCAGCATGACAGTGTGGGAGCAGCCAAGGGCCATGGCCGCAATGGAACAGAATAAAGTCAATGTTTTGTGGGGAAACACTGTGCTCTAGAGAGGGGACAAAGCATAGAGAGCCTATTAGTAAAATACGAGGCTGGATTGTCATTTCCTTGGGTCCGGAGCTAACCATCTGGGAGACTGGCAAAAAAAGGAAGCATTTAAATTCTGTCCTGTGCGCCAGTATTATCCAAAAGTGTTTTCTAGGGCTGGCCTGTCTTATGCTGTGCTTGTTAGCCGTCATGGCTAGGGCTTCAGAGACCTTCATTTGCCAGGAGATTGGATTACTATAAAATACAGAAACGGAAAAAGGAATACTAGGCTAATTAAAGCATGTCTTTATTTGAGTGTGTGTTTCTGCGGCAAATGCCTTAATGACATTTCTCCAGGAATAATTGTGTAAAGATCGGGAATCCCTTGCTCCATGTGCCCTCGTGGTCTGTGATGAGTCTGTTCACCCATGCCATTCAAAGAAATTACCTGTGGATATGTTTTAATTGTAGACATTTGAAAGATCGGTGCAGCTTCTAGATCAAATTCCTTCCTACGATACCCACAAGATTGCCGTCCTCTACGTTGGAGAAGGACAGGTCAGTTCTTACACATACAAAAGTAAAACTTTAACTAGAGGCCAAGAAGTTTCACTCAAACTGCAGTAATTTCTACCCGTTTTAAAGTAGCTTCTTTTTGAGTTGCGGCTTCCCAGGTTATACGGAGAGTGCCCAAGCCATACCAGAGTACCTTGAGGCCAGGGATTTCCCCTTACTGCTTGTCCAGAGTGCTGTACAAAGGTGGAATAGACAGTATTACTGTTGCTGGGGTTATATTTCACTAAGTCTCTCATTTCCGAGTGACTCTGGGTGACATTGGCTCTTTTCCCCCCATGCTACCAGCTCTAGACTCTTGAAGGCTTTAGGCAAACATTCTGCAACTCTGGCCCATGTTCAGGGAATCCTTTTTTGTCACCATCTGTTCTGCCTGTCCAGAGTCTGCCCTTGTGCTCTGCTTGACAGCTGTGGAGTGTGCGCAAAGCACTTGTAGGGAAGTGAACACATTTTAACAGTCAAAAGGCGCAAGTTAAAGCTCTCTATGAGACTTCTCATTTGTTTTTTCTAGAGCAACAATGAGATTGCTATTCTGTCAAATGAACATGGCTCCTACAGATATACAGAGTTTCTGACTGGCTTAGGGAAGCTCATTGAACTCAAAGACTGCCAACCTGATAAGATTTACCTTGGCGGTCTGGATGTGTGTGGGGAAGATGGCCAGTTTACCTACTGCTGGCATGACGACATCATGCAAGGTAGGACATCTCCAGTAACGGGTTCTGCTTCTTGGGGCACAGGAATGAGGTCTTAACGCATGAGAAAAATCGGCCAGGCTCCACCTTTAAACGTTACCCCTCTTTCTGGGGTGTGGTAAAGAGAAGGATTTCTTAACAGATTCCTGAGACTTGCCTGGATCCCCTTTCCATGTTATCTAATACATTTGTCTGCCTTGATGACTTGCGAGAGGATGACATGCACCTTTCTATTAGGCAAAAAAATCTTGCTTTTTACTCTGAACATGTAGACGGTACCAACCGAGAGAGACATGATTTTATATCTGTCCTTAGGTCAACTCAGTCACGTTTCATGGGCCATCGGATCACCAGAAACCAAATGACATATTATAGAAGTCTCCTGCCGCCTTGGAGCAGTTCAGACACATTAAAACCAGGCCAGGTGTTTCTTTAGAGAATGATTTTTAAAGAAAGCTGCCATTGTTTAATGTTAATCTTGTGCCTAGGTGTTAACACAGCATCACACGCAAGCTTCAGTGAAAAAAAAAAGCATTTAAAAGTCTGATGTACTTAATTCTTTCTGTGCAAGGCAGATTCTCTGTCTCTATGCAACGGGGCCCTACAGAAATTGCCATAAAGGACTGTTTCCTTAAATCTCCCTTTATATTGGGATAAGTGTTCTAATAGCTGTAAGGTAACAGGGATGCATCTGAGAAGGCTAACTCTTGAAGAGCAGATCAGCTATTTTGGCCCCAAAATTTCTGGGAGCATGCTAAAGGCCGCTCCCCATTTCCACCAGCTTCAGAGTCCCATAGGGTATTCTCTATGGACTGAGAATTGACTGGCCCAGTGTGCTCTCTGACATGTCCCCGATGCAATGCAGAGCAGCTAGAATGGGGTCTGAGGAGCTGGCCGATGGCATTCAGCTCTTACAAACCATGATAAATCTGTCAAAGTAGCACAGCACATCCCTTCGTCAGTTCGGCTTTCAGACAAATGCCACATACTGAACGTTACCACTCTAGGACCGTAGCTACCCTTTGTCTCTTCTAGCATCACCTGCAGCAAAGCAATTAGTTGCATCTCCTATTTTCTATCTCAGCATGGTTTTGTTTGCTTCATTTTCTTTTCTTTTCTTGTTTTTCCCCCTTGCCAGCCATTTTTCACATTGCAACTTTGATGCCCACAAAGGATTTGGATAAATATCGCTGTGACAAGAAGAGACACCTTGGGAATGACTTTGTTTCTATAGTTTACAATGATTCTGGTGAAGGCTTCAGGTTGGGGACGATAAAGGTAAAGAATTCACACTTGGGTCTGCTTATAAAACATCTGTTGGCTTGATGCAAGCCACTGGAAAGAATCCAAAGATGAGCAACTTTCTGCTGGCATTTTACCCATGGGTTATCTGTAAAATTGTTAATCTCTTTGTGTGTCATCTAAATCTATTGTGCCAATTCAGATATTTCTTTGGGTGGGGGCAAATCCCAGTTCTGCCCCCCCCCCCCCCGCCCCCCCCGAGCAGAGAGCTTGGATTTCCCTTGGCCAGGGAGTCTTCTCCCTCTGTTATCCACATAGCGCATGAACTGGTGCCTCCTGGAGTTGAGTTCTTGGTAGACTCCGCTGCGCTCTGCTGTACAAAACCAGACAGCCCACGGTTCAGGTTATAATGCCACTCCGAAATGTGGCCCTCCCGCCTCCCTGTGTGCACGGAGGGCATCCAGCTCATATTTCACTGGCATTTCAGCCAGGAGATGCTCCAGACTACTCCGCCACCAGCCCAACGGCGCTAGTACGAAACCGGAACCCTGCTTAAAAGTGTTCGCACCCTGGGCCCTGCAGAGCTTGGAGTGAGTGCAAAAAGCCGGGGGGAATGCTCCTTCCCCCGCAGCCTCCTAGCTGGCGTCCCTGGCCTAACATCTGTTTGGCTGTGAACTGGGATTGTTTACCTTGCTGTGTTTCCGTCGCATCTGTGCGCGTCATAATGGTTGCCAGCAAAATAAGCCGCTAAGTGTTAGTCGCACGTGTGTGAGATGCTGCTTTGTTCCTCGCTAGGGCCAGTTCAACTTTGTGCATGTTGTCATCACACCGCTGGACTATGACTGCAACCTGGTGACGCTACAGTGTCGGAAAGGTGGGGCTGGTTCCTAGCTTCCTTCACTTCATGGACTCTCTTGTACACGTCTCTGGGATGCAAGACTTCTTTAGAATCACAGAAATGTAGCACTGGAAGGGACCTCAGCAGCCCAGTCCCGTCTCCCTCCCCCCCCCCGGCCGGCCCCCCCGGGGGGGGTTAAGTATTTAGAACTAGTCCCTTTCTGGAACAACATATCCCATGCTGCCTTGCGTAGGTCAACACTTCCTGAAATTGAACTGTGATTTGTACTCCCCACGAAAGGTTTCTGGCTGCTCTTTAGAGGAGCCCATTAGGAGAAATGCTCTGAAATTGTAAGTTGCTGCCTGGTATTCGGGGATTGCATCCAGTCAGGATTTCTTGACCACAGGACAGCTATCTTTTAGCTGAGAGACTGCATGGAGGGCCAGCAGAGGAACAGAATGGGCCCCCATTTTGGCTTGTGCTCGGCATATAAGTATAGTGACGCAGTTCTGGCAGAGTGGAGGAAGAAATGCTGCTGGCTACTCCCTGTCCCAGCAGTGCAGTGAGCGACCCTTGAGAGCAGGATGTGACTCTTCCTGGAGCTGAGCAATGTTCTTTTGACAATCAGATGTAGGGGGTCATGAGTGCTGCAGGACTTTTTGCCCAGAGTAGGGCCGCGAGTGGGACTTTCACAGCCGTATCAGATCCCGAATTGATCCCCAGCGTGACCGTACAACCGTGAGGCCATCAGTACACCTCCCACGAAACCCCCTTCTCATTTGAGCAACACCACTATGAGATATTCTGTCAATCCCTGACTCGGGTTCCTGGGAAAAGCCTTCTGTGTGGAGCAGTCAGAGAATTGCACCCTTGCAATGTGAGCCGTGTTACAGGAGAGGTTATAGTTGTATGGAGCCCTTTCATTTTTAGGGCATTGATCAGAGAGAAAAGTTCTCTGATTTCTCACCACTTTGGCCCTAAGACTGCAAATCCTCAGGAAGCTGAATTTATCACTTCACAGTGCCTATAATTACTGGCTGATTCTGGCTTTTCACTTTTTTAAAGTGACAATCTTGCACAAGAATTGAAACGTTGTCCTTTCCATTTTAAAATACAGACATGGAAGGGCTGGTGGACACGAGTGTTGCTAAGATTGTGTCGGATAAGAACCTGCCGTTTGTAGCCCGCCAGATGGCTCTGCATGCCAATGTGAGTACTGTCTGGGTTCTCTTCAAGAACCGTTGCCTTTATGCTAGGATCACGCTCCGCCACCCCAAGGAAATTAATGCAGCTTGGCAAAGAAATTAAACTCTAAGAGCTATTTCCGTTGACAACCAATCGAGTCAAACTTAGCATCTGAGCTTCCCAGATTACGTTTAATTTCAGGCGAGACTAATTCAGTTGTGTAAACAACGTAGTATTCGTGGTATCATGGGAACGGTGTTTAAAGCTTCTCTTCTCCTTTGCATCAGATGGCTTCCCAGGTTCACCACAGCAGATCAAACCCTACCGACACTTACCCATCCAAATGGATTGCTAGGCTGCGTCACATCAAGAGGCTTAGGCACCGGGTAATTCCAGTTTGTTTTTCCTATCCTGACGCGTTGCACGTCTGTAACTAGCACAAGCAAGCATTAATAGCCGGAGAAAACAATGAGCTGCCCAAGGCCTGTGAAATCAGTAAAAGGGATGTCCCACCGTTAAACCTTAGGGCTAACCAAACTCCAGTGAGGATGAGATGTGGGGAGGTGGGATTTGAGCCGTTTCCGTTGGCTATCGTGGGAGTTGAGGACCCCAGCTCCTTGCAGGGTTGAGTGTGTGATGCAGTGTTTAGAGCTAAGGCAATAGGGTGAGCTGTGCCTATGGCCGTGAAAAAAGGGAGCAGGAATTGTGCGAGTATCCTGCTGATCTGTTCCTCTGCGACACTCTTTCAGATCCGGGAGGAAACCCAGTACCAGACACCTGGCTTCCCCCTCATGCAAATGCACCCTTCTGCTCCCACAAAAATCCCTCCCCAGGTATCCCAGGACCCAGCGCCAACCTATGAAACTGGGCAAAGAAAGCGGCTGATCTCCTCGGTGGATGACTTCACAGAATTTGTGTAAATGATCATGTGATCAGCATCTGCCTTCTGGCGTGCGGGCAGGGGACGGAAGCGAATGCCCTTGACTATGCGGACTCACCGCTGCCACAGGGAGACAGCTGGGACTTGTCAAACTGCTTACTGGACTCTTGACTTTTGATTTGCCCTCCATCGTGAAATAAGGATTTTCTACCCCGGCAAACAATCCCAGAGTGAACCAAGCCTATGCATCTATGTGGCTAAAGACATTAACTGAAGTTTAAAGATATCTTTCTCTGCTAGCAGCTTTCTTGCCAAATTTAAATATTTCTCTAAGCAGCAACCCAGAACCCTGTTCTGCAACCACTTGGTGGGAAGGTTCAGACACAAACGTTGGTGTTTTGACCCATCTGAGTTAAAGCTTCAGTCACAGTCTCTGGATACTAGGGGTGGGAAAGGTCTGTAAGCATACGTGAGAGCTGACTGCAATTTCAAACCAGCTGTAATTATAGGAATGTCCACTAACTTCACAAGTTAACCTGTAAAAATGGCAGCTGCCTGTCTGTCCCAGGAGGCCTCCGTGAGTCTCCCACTCCAGTGAAATTGCTGTTTGACTTTAACAGTATTAAGTATGGAGGTATGTGCTGGTCAGTCATCAAAGCTGGTATGGAAATTCCTGACTCTGAATAAACTGGAGACGCTGTTAAACCCAGGAGTCCAAGGACAACTTGGGCCAGGTTTAGAAATGATGGAGAAAGGTTCTAGCTAGAGGCCCAAGCTTGCTCCCAGTGCAGCCGGATGGTGCCCAAGAACGCTGGGAAGTAACTTTACTCCTGTTTGTTGCTGAAGGGCACTCAGCAAAGGCGTGAGTAGACCACCTCTTTAGGTCCAATGTGTGATGAGGGCACACTTGACTGGCCTTCAGCCTGTTCTCTAATGGGGCCTCAACAGAAATCTTTCCTGTTGGCCAAACTTTCCGCTTCCCTTTCAAAGGATCATTGACTCTGGCTGCTGGTGGCATCACCTTGCTGGACTTGTCACATGACGATGGTCCTACAAGGGGAGCCCAGTAGTTGGGGTCTTTGAAAGGGGTCCTTTAATACAGGTGTGTGCTCAGAAGTAGCGTGTGGGGTGAGGAAAGGTAAGCGGACACTACACTCCCATAATGGAAGAAGCTCTGTAAGCTGGCCTGTACCGTGACTACTGTGTGTGCATGTTGTCACTCCTCAGAGAGTTGTCCCCGTCAGAGGGAGTGATGGGCTCTTCATTCGCTAAACGAGAGGCTCAGTGAGTGACCGCAGTTTTTAGTGACTGGATTACTGCTGAATGGTTGGGATGGCGTCGAAGGCAAACCCGTGTAAAGCTGGACGTGCTTGGGAGGATGGAGGGAAAGGTGAGCTACTGAAACAATGCAGGATTGTCCGGGAACTCGTGTGAACACCGTTTGGAGTGTTTGTAAATTGTAAATGAAATAAAAGTATTTGTATGGTGACTGGTTCTTCCTGGCATCGGTGGTCTCTTGCGTCACATCTAGAAACCGCTCACCATGAATCTGCTCCTTGAACTGGCAACAAGACCGTTTCTCACTGAGCTGCCGCTTCCTCTCTGACGTGCAAAAGGGTGTGACGGGAGGGTCCATTGGTCCAAAGAACAGGCCTAGTCTGGGCAGCAGCAGCAGGAGAGGCCCCCATTACCCTGCCAGTTTGCCTCCACCCTGATTGGGAGGGATCGCTAGGCCTACGCACGACCCGTTCAGTCCTTGGCCTCTCAAGACCCTCTCTGCAGGGGGAGTGGTGTCGTGCAGACCCGTGTCTCAGAAGCTGTGGACTCCTTTCTCAGAAGGACCCCTTTGAACGGCTGTTCTGCGGGGCTGCTGCCTGGGGCTGGGTTTGAAACAATGACAGAGAAGTCAGATGCCAGCTGCCCTTCTGTCAAAGGTCTCAAAGCCCTTTCATGAAGTGACACCATTACCAGTTTGTTACCGATAATCAAACCCCGCACTTTTTCACAGGTGCGAATTTACTCAGTAGTTCGTCACGTTGGACTAGCTGGGAAGCTAACGGCTCTCGGACCGAAAGGTGGAATCGTGGTGCGCTGCATCTTAGATGCAGACTTCAGATGAGTGCGTATAGGGGTTGTTAACAGGCAGCGAGGATGTGGTAGCAATGTTCAACAAATGCATAGCAGGCATTTACTTAGCAGTCCATGGGTTTTATTTGACATTGTCATTTTTAAGGAACATTCCCACAATTACAAAATAGGCTATTTTGTTTGCAAATGTAACACTGACCAGAAGGCAATATTTTGGTGCATTGGCCCTGATCATCTGTTGCTACAAAAAGCTTTATATAGCTCCCCCCCACCCCCACCCCTTAATTAGCTGATAGGGTTTTGTATTAAGCAGCTTGATACTGTTGCATCGTTGTGAGATTTAAGGCAATAAATAAGAAACCATCTCTTGGTGACTAGAAACACAAAATATACATTCGAGAGTATTTATTAGTTAGGGATGCAAGTCAAATGTATGGCTGTTGACAAGGAATATAATCTCATGTCTATGGGTTCGGGCTGCAGCGAAGCTCAGTTTTCGTATACGTGGTACCTTAACTGTGGCACTTCAAAGAACCCTCTGCTTGTAGCTACAGGTTCTGTACAAAGAGCTGGTGTTATGAGAACTATGGTAGCTTTAAAGCAGCATGTTCTACCTACCAGGCATGTGTGGCTTTTCCGAAACACCTGTGTGGGCTCTAGAACTGCTCTACGGACTTGGATCCAAGAAAAGCAGGAGGCTGGTTGTCCTAACCCACTGGGTAAGCCTTGCTCTCACCAGCGCGCACGCACGCACACACACCCCTATGAGCTTATTAAAAGATGTGCAAATCATTTTGGCTTGCAGTTCGCAAGAATCTCTCAACTTTCTGGTCCCTGTATTGAGTGTGTTCCATTCACTTCCTGAAATAAACCCTTATTCAAACCTTTTCCGGGCAAGGGGAGTCTAAAGCGATGTATCTCTTGTAGCAAAACTCAAGCTGATTAACAAGCCTCTTAATTTTGCCCTTTAGCTCTAAAAGGTTCCACTAGACTTTCCAAGCCCTTGGCAATCAACTGGTACATTCATCCGTAGTCCCTGCAGATACCAACTGGCTTTTGAAAATGATGGTTGGTTGAGGCCTTTTATCTCAGATGGATGTTCACCACCCTACAATACTAGGTTTTAAACGCCGTCATGTCTACGTCCCGCCCTCTAGTCTAGACCACATGTATAGAGCTGTAAAAATGGAGTCTTTGGCTGGATGGCTAATTCTGTTCCTTGCATGGGGCAAAATCCCTAATCAAAACTCCAACAGCCGTGCCGTCTAGTTTAGGGGGCAGTTGTTTGAATCAATGTGAGAAGCTGTGCCAGCAGCCTTGGTGTTCTGTGATCATGGGCGTTTATAAATAGTGAGAATCGTTTTATTGTGATCTCAGTGAGCCTGGCCTCCTATGGCGCTCTGTGGTCTGCACTCATAAACATTCTTGCAACGTGGGAGGGAGAACCTGGCATATCCAAAGCTGCCCCCGTACCTACCCCCGACTGCAGTCCAAGCCATCTGTCCTATCAGTGGGAAAGGAGAACCCAATGGGTTTGTTCAGCTGGCAGAGCAAGGGGCTGTTAGTGGGGCATGGGAATGGTGGGGTGAGCCAAATTTAGCGAGGGTGTGCCAGCCTCACCACAGCAATAAGGTGCAGAGTCAGAGGGGTCTGTCTTCATTGCGGAAAAGACCTAAGCATGGATACAGGCCCTGGAGCTACGATAGGAAGGATATAAGGTAAATTTCCCTCTAATGTAAAACTAGAACTTCCCATGTGTGAAATACCCTTTGTAAGGATCCTAGAGGCACTCATCTGTCTTGTGCTGGCTCGTCCCAATCTGAACATAACCGTGCTGATTCCCTTATTTGTTAATAATCAGAACACGTTCCCTGCTCTCTCCCCACGCATCTCGTCTCGTGGCTAACCTTCCTGCAGAGATAGACGCTACTGACACTAGAAAGTGAGCTGAATGCAGACCATGGAATTTAATCACGAAGAATCAGTTCCGAGATGCCTATCACGTAGTTACCACCCGGTCCCCAAAAACGGTACAGGCACCTTGGAATGCTTGTTCGTTGTAGGAGGCAGCTGAGCTTTGAAATCCTGCCGTAATGCAGTAATCCTGGTAGGTGTTTGCTTTTAATTCCAGTGCCGCTCACCCCACTTAATAACGCACCAAAGGCTTTCCTTCCGCTGGCTTTGTTAGCACCATTTTCCTTACTGACTACTACCTGTTTACAGTGGGTGACATTTCCGTCCACCTTCCATTTTCCAGGGCTCATCCTCCCACTCCAGCTAACCTTTCTAAAATTCCAGGCCCCCAGCTATTAACACTACTTCTCCCCAACTAGAGGTTCCATCACCCCTGGGAAGAGAGCCTGTGCGTCCTGCTTCCATTTCCTTCAGTCTATGCTCTACTTACCTCCTTGCTTTCTGTTCTTTCATGCCCTTCCTGTCACCACCCAAACACCTTGCAGTTGGAAGGAGAACTTCCTTTAAATATCCTGCTAATACCTCCCCCACGCCCTCTGCAACGTCTCGCCCAATCAGGAATAACTTCCATGAACCTAAACCCAAGGACTGAGAAACACCTCGCTTATTCTTCAAGTCTGCACTGAGAAAGGGAAGCAGGTGGGAGTGGAGTGCAAGGAAAGTCAACCTGGCGGCAAGCTGTGGATTGCTCTGCGTGCAGACCATCACCAACGCACAACAGGCCAAACGCATTGGGAGCTGGATAGCGAGACTAAGCAGCAAAAAGGTAAGAACTAACTCTTATGGAAGTGGCGTGGCGGAAACCCAATCTCTAGCCTTTCTGAAGTTCCTCAGCTGGAAAGGAGCTCAGAATTCCCTGTGCAGGGCTCTCTCCCTCCTAGACTGGGGAACTGCAGAGCTCAGAAAGGAGAACTGTGCTACAGACCAAGGCTCTTCCAGGAGTGGCAGCGATGGAGACGAGGTGGAGCCTAATAAGAGATGGTGCGCCATGAACAACAGCCTCGGCTAATCTTGGCCTTTGGTTTCAAAGGGCTCCCGTACCATTCTGAAGCACTGAGCAGGACGGGGGGGAAAAATAACACATAGTGCACCATGGGAAATCCCATGGCTGCTCTCAGCTGCATGTGTTGGGACTGAGGTCGTGACGGCCTGGCCTAAACCTCATCCGGCAAAAAGCATGCATGCCACACACACTCGGACATCTAATACTTTATATACAGTGAACATTCCCAGAAAGAAGCACTTAATACATCCGTTAAATAACTCTGACAATAGTGTTCTGTCTCCTATCTACATGTGTCAAACACTGGACCGATGCTATGAAAATATAGCAAACATACAAAAATATATACATTTTAATACCCCGTATAAATTACTTACAATACATATTGCGCGGAATGGCAAGGGTCGGGGAACAGGGGGTGACGGGAGCACTAACTGCTGGTAGCACCACTTGGCGTAGCTGGAAGTAATTCACACAGGCGGCCCAGAACACGTGCCCCCGCTCGGATTTTCTAAAAAGGGTGGAGAGTGCTGGACAGCGACCTGCCGTGGCATATCAAGCGTAGCACAGCTGCAGCTCAATATACGGTGGATTACAGCGAAGTGGAGGGTGGGAGAAGGTTGAAGGCGGGGAGAACATGTCTTCCTGTCCCAGACAGAAGCAAACCAAGAACCATCTGTTCCTGTCTCTCACCACCTGCCTACACAGGCAGGCGGCTTATTCCCTGCTTCACCTAGTGCATTATTTTTTGGAATGCATTTCTTGTTCCTCTTTTGAAGCTCCCGAGATTGCTGGTGAGTTGGTTTGAGTGTCATTAGCTGGCACCCAGCCTGCGAGGCAAGGATGCGGCTGCGAACAGTTCATGGGGGAACTGCGCTTGTGCATTTCTGTATGTGATTTTTTTTCTTTTTCTTTTTAAATACTGCTTTCATGATACATGATTCTGTTATAAAGGTTGCGTGTGTCGTCGTTAGCCAAAGAAAGCATTGTTTAAAGTGCTGGGCAGTACGTATAAAAAAAGTAAACCAAAAAAAAAAAATACGTAGGTCAATACATTCCTTCACCTAGAAAAACCAAACAACGAACGCAACACATTTACCCATTCGCTCCGCTGGCTAGGGGAAAATCAGTAGCTAAAGGGGAGCTGGACTGGAACAGAGCCAGCACACCTGCAGCCCCCCGTCTTTGACGTGACCAATTTAAAGAACCCCCCTAGGTCTCCAGTACCTTTTTGATTGAGCTGTCACTAACTGCCATGTCCAAAGACTGGCTGATTATTGCAAGCGGTGGCTTAATGTGGATTTCACTGGCATTCCTATTTTTTAAATATTAAATTTCTTTAAATACGAATAATAGTACCGAATGCTGGAGGATAAAACTAGCCAATACTGAGAATTAACTGCTCTGGGTGTAGATGCGGTCTCTCTATTCATGCCAGTACAAATATTGGATTAAATATCCTCCTAAAAACCTGTCCCTTTCCTTCACAATGTGTCCGGCCTGTGAAATCCCAAAGTCTGTTAAAACGTAAGCACTGGGAATTTCAGCTTCTCTCTTTCCGTTTTGGCACAGCCAACTGGGCGTGGGAAAGCCGCCTTGAGTCGATCCTCACCCCAGTCACTTTACTTTGCAGCAGTTCTCGATAACGCAACTTAAAACGATAACAGGCCTGTGCATTTGGAACCTGTTCACTTTCTTTGCAGCTAGGGTCACTTAAACAGTGACACGCGTCTTTTTAATATTGCCCTGATTAATGTTGCGTTTCCTCTTGCTGCCAATGCTAGATATGATTTAGCGAGGGCCTCAGCCTCTCTTCTGGCCTTCTTGGGGAAGCTGGGTCCTGGACTGAAGGGCCAAGAAAACCAGAAAGCTCTGAAAGCAGCACTAATGTAAACAGGAAACTGAGGCACCGTGGTGAGAGAAGGGGCCAGTCTGGACAGCACACAGTGGCCATGGCTGTCCTCATTAGGTACGAAGGAGGCGCAGGGCAGCACCTGTGGTTTTAGCCGCACACCCTGATCCGGCATTTAAGCGGCCAGGAGCCCAGGAAGTCACGCTGACTCCAGTCCTTGATGTGGTGCGAGTGCTTCAGCTTTCCACGCCGGTGGCCTCTGTGACTTCAAGTTCTGACCCCGAGCCACAGCGGAACCTTCCTGGCCCAGGCTACAAGGATTTCTCCACCTTCCCAGGGGAGGCGCAGCGACGTGTTTCCCCCGCGACGCGGCACGTGGTTATTTGATGCTGGGGTGGACCTTGTTCTTGGCCCGGAGCGGCTTTTTCTTCCTTACCGCTGGTGCCACAGTGGCACATGTCTTGTGCGGGGAGAGCAGAGAAGAAGTCATGCTGATGCCCCGACTGGCTCGAACGAGCCGACTGGGCACACAGCCTGTGCTGCTCTGTAGGGCCCCGGCAGGATGGGAGGGCAGCAGAAGATCCCGGGGAGGGTGCAGCTCGTCAGAAGAGTTCTCAGGATAAAGGCCCTGTGGCCCCTGATCTGGGCTCCCCCGGCAGTACTGACTCAGCAGGTGCTCAGTCATCCGGTGATACTTCTTCCTGGTCCTCCTGCTCTGCGAGTCCTCCAGCTGCTGCTCCATGTGGTAGACGTCCTCTGTCACCTGGTTCACTCGGTCAAACTGGGCCAGCAGCATCTCAAAGAGGGAAAGGAGCCGCTGGACATCAGCATCCACCTCTGAGCTGTCCCTGGTGCTCAGCGCCAGGCTGAGCGCGTCCAGCTGGCTGGAAGAGGTGGAGGCCCTGGAGCTGTCTGAGGCTGCGCTGGGGGTGGGACCCCGGAAGGACTTGGAGTCGCTGGAGGAGCGAGATGGTAACGGCTCCATCCCTTCAAACCTCACCTTGTGCCGAAACTGGAGGGGAGGGGAGGGGGAAAGGAGGTTATTACGGAGCACGGCACTCGTCAACACTGGCTTCTTACCCTCGGGACAAGGGGGCACCTCGGCAGACACCCGTTCTGCCCTCGCAGGTCGGATGGGGGCGAGCTCTTCACATCAACCATCTCCACCTGCAGGGCTGCTCCCGGCTCGGCCCAGCCCAAATGAAGAGGGGGGGATTCTATACCCATCGGCCCGAGGAGAAACCGAACCACGCTTAAAAGTGGGGTGGCAACACATGCTTGCTGGGCGCAGACTCTGCCCCCGGGCATGCCAGGCAGGGCACACGCTCTGCCACCACCCCTCGGCCTGAGAATCCAGCTGTTGCTGCGATCCCTCCGCCAGCCGCCCGTGATTGCCAGTCACCGCCTGCTCCCCCAAATACCAACTGCTATGGGGGGAACACCCAGGGTATTTGGGCTACCCGCGCCCAGGGCTCTGGGAATATAGAGAGTGGCCAAAACATGCTAGAAAAATATGCGTTCCATGCTGCCGCCTGTGCCTCTGGCCGTGCTCCACCCGCCAGGAGCCTGGACTCTCCCCCCGGCTGGCACACAGCATGGAGGAGGGAGGAGGGCATCTTACTTCCTTGACTTTGCTGAAGCCCATCCACAGCTTCAGCCGGCGGACAAAGAGCTCCACCATCTCGTAGTCCTGGGGCTCGAAGGCCGGGCGGTACAGCTCGAAGCGCAGCTCCCGGTAGTTGTGGACAAGCACCGCGGCGAAGAGCCGCAGCACGATCCACATCTCCAGGGCGACGTAGCTGGCGCAGAACAGGTAATACAGCCCCGAAGGCTCGGGCAGGCAGAGCCGCAGGTTGACGCTTCCGCGGAGCACGGCGAAGAGAAGCAGGAGGCTGCTCCCGAAGCTGTGGAAGGGCTCCGAGCAGGAGGAGAAAAGCTGTGAAGGAAACACAGGGGGGACAATGAAAGGGCATGTGCTCAATGGCAGAGTGGGCATCATTCCCCTTCGAGGCGGCCTTTCGGTCCCAGACCTCCAAGCAGCAGCGTCTCCAACTGCACCTGGCTTAGGAGGCAGAAAACCAGCTGTCAGCTACAACATGGCCAGGCGTCCCTGTGGCCCCTGCCGACAGAGTCACCACCCTGAGCTAGCGGGAATCTTCCTCTCTAGGAATTCTGTCTCCATGGCCCCATCAGGCCTTGAGCCTCGGCCAGGAAGGGGCCAATATAGGATGAGTCTGGATCGGGTAATAAAAACGGGTATTTACCAGGAAGCCAAGCTGGGCGTAAGCAAGGGCAATCAGAGCGAAGGCCAGTCCGGCGGCAGCCAGCTCCTTTGTGGACTTCCGCAGCGTTTTGCCGAAGACGGACCATTGCCGGACGAAGCGCAACTGCTGGGCAGCCTGAGGCCAGAGGAGAGAAGCCAGGATTGCCTGAGTGCGGATCCAAGAACGTGCTACACCTGTTGCTGAGGTGGCCACCCTCCATGTGGGAAAGCAGCGAAGAACTCCACGTGCCCAGTGGGCCGTGTCTCCTTACACAGCTGGCACGCCGGGCCCTCGGCTAAAATATCTGCCGGGTCTCAAGCAATTCTCAGTTCGGGGGTTCCAGCTCCTGCAGAACCAACGTCCCCCATCCTGTGCTGCTCCATCCCGGCCACCTGGGCCACCGCCACCCTCTGCCAACCTGTCTCCACGTTGGTTCCCCTCCCCAAAGGAGGCGTGGGTGAGATTGGTCTCAGTCGCACTGACCTGAGCGCCTACGGCCGTCTGCATGGCTGTGGATGGAAATGCCGTGCTGTATCTCCCCCGTGTGGGTGCTGGGGAGGGGTGAACTAAAAGGAACCTCATTCATGTTAAGGTCTTGTAATGCATCTCAGCCTCAGACATCCAGGCTCTGGTAAAGAGGTGGGAGGGGAGGACGATCCACAGTCAAGGGGCCCTTCTGCTGTCTGCCAGCAGCCCTGCTTGTTTGCAACGCAGGAGCGCTAGTTCGTGCTGTCAGCTGCAAGGACCTGGCCTAGGGCAGGGAGAGGCTTTAAGGGATAAACCCAGCCCCGTGTGTGACTCTGCTGGAGCCCTCCCACGGTGCAGGCGGCTGTGATGTAGAAAGTAGTGGTCTAGCATGCTGGCCAGAATTACTGTCGCGTTCTTTCGGTGTGCTCCCGTCTGTCTCCACCTGTTGTCTCATGTCTTTTACCCCCTAAGTTCTAAGGGGCAAGGGAGAATTTTTTAATTTGTACAGCACCTAGCACATATGATGTGGTGGCAGCAGCCCTTTTCTGAATGCAGTTGTATTTCAGTTCCAGCTCACTGCCGTTGCTAGTCAGTAGCTATGGTTGGGTCCCAAATATATACATCAAATGGAGAGAATATGGCTAAGTTCATCTCCCATATTAATTGGGGATGGAGCACTCTGTACTTTAATCCAGGTTTATAGATCAGAATATCCTAAGAATGGATGAATTTTATCATACAGTACAAGGTATCATGGATAGATCTTCAAGAGTGCTCAGGACCAACATGTAGCCTTGGGTTTTGGGCATGGCTGGGAGTTGACTCTTTTATGGGACCATCTGGCCCGTGAAGCAGAGTTCTGTTCTGAAAAGTGAGCGAACATAACACTAAGAGGCTCCCAGGTTTGGGTTTAACTAATTCCACGTCCATTGGCTTGGTTTGTACAAACGAGCGTCTAACGGTCACCCCTGCGTCTTCATTGCTGGGATTTAGAAAGTGAGATGACCCGGGTTCCTTGGCTCTACCTCAGTACCACTCTTGATAAGGGAGAGACAAGGATCGGATTGCTGCTCATGCTCTGGAACGAACACCGCACAGGAAAGGAGACCAGGAACGAGCATAGCTCACGCAAGCTTTGCTCCACCTGCATGAAGTACCTCCAAGACCCAGCGTTTCCTCCCACTGCCTTACCTTGAAGGTCAGCAGGAAGAGGAGGGAGGCGGCCAAGTTGTTGAAGACGGTGTTAAGGAAGGCCACCTGGTAAAAGCTGGTGAAACCCTGGCGGTTCTTCAGATACTTTGCCCACTGCTGGTCAGCGATGGTGGCTTGACTGAGGTGCACCACCACGGTGCACGTGGTCAGAAGGATGAGCAGCCACTGGCCGTAGCTCCCAGACAGGGCGAAGTAGGCCCAGCCTTCTTTTTGGATCGAGAGGGACTCAGAAACCACAAAGTAGACCACGAACACCATGAGGAAGACCTGGAATGGAGAGAAGGAAGAAGAGTTCACCCAGAGAAAGCTGTTCAGAGTGGGGCAATGCCGTGGTCGCCATTAGGGCATCCGCGTGCTGTCTGTTCTCCATCGCAGCACCGGGAGGGCCATCAGCCCGTGACGGCCAGCTGGGGACCGCACCTACGGGCCTTTAACCCCCCACGTCGTTGTTACAGCTGCCACGTTAACACCGCCACGGGGGCCCAGATCTGCCCCGGTGTAACTCCACGGACTTGCTGGCCACCGGGGATGGCACTGGAGAATGAGATGAGGCCTCTCCCTCTTTCTCTGGCCCATCGGGGGCATGAGCACCATGGCGCGCCCCGCCCAGAGAGCTAACTCCAGACCCGGCCTTGCCTTCCAGCAGCCACGGGCTGAGTTCCTGTTAGACCGTCAGGCCTGGCCCCGCCTTGCATGGATCAAAGGACCTGACTGTCTTCTCACATTCCCCCATGGCAGCCACTGCCCGGCTGGAGGCTCCTGGAAGTTGGGGCTTTATTTGTCAGAGGGCCCAGCCCATGCCACAGCCCCAAAGTGTCCCCCTCCAATTGCAGAGGGTGTGTGAATTCTCTCTGTGGGGTGACAAGTTCCAGAGGGGTGGCCGTGTTAGTCTGCGTACAGCAAAAGCAGAGAGTCCCGCAGCACCTTAAAGACTTTCTTTGGGCATAAGCTTCCGTGGGCTGCAACGCGCTTTGTCAAAGGCATGAAGATCCATGGGGGAAGAATTTATCATCTGAGGAAGTGGGTTGCAGCCCACGAAAGCTTACGCCCAAAGAAATGTGTTAGACTTGAAGGTGCCCAGGACACTCGTTTTTGTCGGAGGGGCCATTTTTCCCTCTCCCCAGCCGAGGAACACGCCTCCACCAGGGAGGAATTCACTGACTGCCCCGGCACTAGAAGTGGAGAGGGGAAGTGCGTCTGGGCGTAGGTCCTTCTGCGTCTTTGGGCCCAGCCTAGCACGCAGCAGCGGGGGTGGGAAACCACCAGCGAGGTGCTTCTGAGCCAGGGGAGCAGGAGGCGACCGTTCTCCTGAGCCCTTTTCGCGGACTGGGAGGAAAAAAAGGCTCCGGGTGTGACTGCGAGTGGAGCAGGGCCTGTAACTGGGGTGAACGGGGCAAAGAGGAAGCCCACGTTTCTCCTCGCGGGTCTGAGTGAGGGGCGAGGCTGCTGGACTGACCATCATGAGGAGCTGCAGCGTCACCCCCCCACTGAGCCGCAGCAGGGGGAAGGGCCCCACTGCAATGGCCGCCATCGCGTGCCCCGCCAAGGGGAACTCCAGCCGCAGGGTGACGGCGACGTGCAGATCCACGCTGGGGTTGTACTGCGTCAGCTCCACGAAGACGGCTCTGCTCCTGCCAGGACAGAGAAGAGGGGGTGTGAATGGGGCCAGAAGACTGGGACAATGCTGAGCGTTGTCGGCGGCACCTGGATGGGGCAGGCGCTGCGGGGACGGTTTGGGGAACGTCTAGGGCAGCACTCGCCCTGCAGCTCTCCAGGCACACAGTGTGCTCCGGGTGTGGCTCTGCAGAGGGGAACGCGTCCCGCCTGCCTCGGTCGGATAAAACAGGGCCCCCCTCGAAACTCGTCTAGGCTGGGCATGCAGCACTGCAAAGACTGCACGTAAAATATAGATTTCAGAGAAGGGCCTCGGTGCCGTTCGGTTCCATTCCCGTCCGGAGGGACCTAAACCTGAGCCCAGCGAGGTCACGGGTAAGGCTGCCGTTAACTTCGCTGGCGTGGCTCAGCCGCTGTTTGAGTGGTGCCGGTGTACGTGGCCTGTCTGAAACAGGAAGGAACAGTCCCTGTCCCCAGGTTTTCCTCCTCTGCTGCCTTGCGGGAAGCTTACAGGTTGTTGATCCAGTTGTTTCGCTGGAGGTAGTCCACTCGGGCTCTGCTCTCCTCCAGGGTGGCTCCCAGCTCCTGGATGTAACCGCCACTGTCGTACACGGAGAGGTAACCCCAGTACCAGACGCTGCCAAAGAGGAAGGGGGGAAGAGTTGCTGACCTGTGTAAGGGCCGGATCCTGCCACCATAACTCAGGCAAAGTTCCCTCTGAAGCCAGGCGGCATTGGCGTGTTTTACTAACCGTGCATGATGCACATGCGTGGGCGAACACGGAGGATTTGCATTGACTTACGGTAAGAGTCTTATTTAATTTTAATGCATTAAGGGCATGTACGATACTACAGACAAAAAGTGCATCAATAGAACTGGCCCAAAGCAGGCCCCAACCCACCCTCACCCCCATCTTGAAACACCCCCCCAAAAATGATCCTGAAACAGAAACTAAATGAGCATCAACCCAGATTTGAGATTTGTTTCGTGAACCCCTCTAATCTGCAATAACAAAAAGCTGCTGCCAATATGCAAATCTTGCCTTGCGGAGGTTTAAATTCCTCCGTAATTCACTCCTGCTCCTAACCAGCCATTCTGAAATCACGGTACCCCTGGCACCACCCCGTCCACAGTGGCGAACTACATCACAATGGTGCTTGCTCAGACGCACGCAGCTCCACTTTATCATCCCTGCAGCATGTGCGCCACAAAATCACTGCTGAGGAACAAAACCAGCCGGCCGGCGGCCAGAACAGCCCTAAGCCGCGCGTCTAATTTGTTCTGTTAGAACTTGGGGGCGGCAGCTGCCTGAACTGACATGACAGCTGGAAACGTAGTGGCTGGAAGAACCCAATAACTTGATTGGCTTTTGCAGCCGGAACCGGGAAGTGAACGTGTGGAACGTGCAGCTTCATACCCTGCTAGGTCAGGAAACGAATAGGACCAGCGCTGTGTCAGATTGACAGACGCCCTTTTCCAGCCCACAGCATAGTCGCCGGTATTAAAGCTGTGAGACTCGTACGTGCATTTCTTCGCAGCAGCAGCAGCAGCAGCAGCAGAGGTATCCGGCCTGCTAAGGAGATTGTGAATGGTACCCAGGCAGTCTCCTGAAAAGAGGACAGCACCATGTTATCTTGGCCTGGGTTGGAGACGGGGTAATTCATCTAGGAGACTGCACCTGGTGGAGAACTTGGCTGGTTAGACAGGCCCTAATGGAAGGTGAAGCTCAGCTGTGGGCCAGGCTGGTACAAAGCTAAACAGCTGACACCAGAAATGGCTGCAGACTGTCCCTGGCGTGAGTTGGATCCCACAGGTGGGCCAGAGCACGTGAAAGGGAAGGCCACCAGCAAGGAAGAGAGGGAAATGGCAATGGGGTTTGGAAATAAGCAGACTGTGCTGGCAGCCAGAGTAGTGGGTGGGCCTGGGTCCCTCCACCAGTCACTGGGAAAGTGGCACAGAGCAGGAATTACAGAAGACTGCCTGCAATGGTAGATGGGCAGATTTCCAGTGGGACTTGGTGGCCCTGGAGGGGGAAAACTATATAGTGACTGGGCTGGAGGGCTGTCACGAAGAGAGAACAGCTGAGTCATGAAAAACGAGATGGGACATGGGGTGAGCGAGCGATGGAAGGGGGTGCTATTCTGGATGAGAGCTGCTCCCCAGACCTGGCCATCGGGGTGCCCCAGCAGTGAGCGAGGCAAGCCATTACAGAGCAGAAAGCTATTCGGTTACGTGTCCTCCCTCCTCCCGCTTCAGTTAAACCCTCCATTCCAGTCCCTCCTCCTCTGCCACACCTAGAGAAGGGAGCAAGTCCTATAATTTATTTATAAATCCAAAACCCTTAGCTGAGCTACAGGACTGAGCACAAGGTAAAATGAGTCAGGAGACTCCAGGAAATACCTTGTTGCTTCTCGTCTGGCCCCCTCCTGATGGGTGGCCATCCTGCCTGAAACGGGGCAATGCCTGGGTCTTCGGTTTTGTAGCGTACCTGGCCCTGTTATTGGGCGCAAGGTAAGTAGGAGCTTTGTTGGAGAAACTTCTGCAAAGCAGAGCCATACGCCCTGGGACAAGAGGGCTACCGCGGTTCTAAAAACTAGAGCCACATCTTAGCTTTGTCCCAGGAGAAAAGCCTCCCTGTCTACTGGCCACGGATCTCTTCTGTGTGACGCCACTGCTCCGCAAGAGTGTTAGGGTTGGGAGAGCTGGGAGGGGCCACGCACCTTCCTGCAGACGGAGCTGCCGCAGCCTCGGCACGCCCAGCGTAGTGCTGTAGCTCACTCGACCCGACTGGTTAGCGTAGAGCGAAGGTAAGAAGACCTGTGACATCCATGCCCAAAACTCGTCGGATCTGCGTGCACAGAGAGGAAAGCTCAGCCGGTCAATGCAGCACAAAGTGTCTCCACTCTGCCAAGCCAGCCAGCCCCAGTTCTAGTCTGAGGCCTTCTCTGCATGTCCATTCAAAGCCCCTGCCCAGGGAATGATTGGAACAGCCTGCATTCTGCTGCAGGGGAAGGGCTTTGCTTTGGAGAAGTGACCACCGCTGCTATTCAGCGGCACAGCCGCTCTGTCTTTATTCTCCAGACTGCTATCCTGCATCCTCAGAGGTCACAGGGTACAGTCAGCTGGGATGCAAAAGCCCTACACCATGTTTTTGCAGAAGATGTGGGTGCGAAAGACTTGGCAGATCATTTGATCTAGTTCCGTTGCAAGGCACAGCTGTTCCCCAGTGTTGTACTCTAGTGAGTTTATATAGCCTCCCTTCGAACGAGCGAAGAAATGAGGCTCCTCTTCCCTTGGGAGACTAACCCACAGGCAAAGTGATCTAGCCGTTAGATCGACTTTTTCTCTGCTCAGTTTCGTCCCATTAGACTTTCCCGGAGTGGCACAAGCCTTGCAAAATAAGTGTCCCACAGAAATCTTTTGAGCCTGATTTTCATTTACATTAAAGCCACTTCACAGCATTCTCATGGTGGAAAAAGGCCGTCTGTGGGGTGTGCCCGTACATGTGCTCCCAGGGCATGGTCCCTTTCCCCTGCCGGCACAAAGTAAATGAGAGCCAGGTGTCTCCGTTACCAGCAGCTCACTCTGCTCTCATTTTACACCACTTTTAAAGCAGGGTCATTCTGCTGACGTCAGTGGGATTACGCCTGCCTTATATCGTTGTGAGTCGGCGTTTCTAGGACTCTGTGATGTGGAGTCTGGCTGTAACTTTGCCAACTCTTATTTGTCTGTGGAACAATCGAGAGGGCTGACATGAGGACAGAACTACTTCTGGACAGCAGCTCTCGTGCTATTCTAGCCAAGGATGACGGCATCCTGGAAACTCCCCTGGGAAATCTTCAACTTGCTAAACTGTATATGAGAATCAAGGGATGTAGGGTTTAATATTTATATCTTGGAATATTATTTATTATTTACAGCTAAACCTGCTTTAAAGTTGCAGTTTTTAAAGGCAGTCAGTTTCTCCTGATGCAGCAACTCTTAAATGTTCAGATGCCAGAAAGAGACGTATGAACTGATTTTTCCATAGTTCCTTCCAGCAGTGGAATTCAGTCCCTTAGAAACCTTAATGGATGAAAGCTCACAGAACCCCACTATTATTCCCATTTTACAGATAGGAAAACAGAGGCATCAAGCAATGAAAAGGACCATCCTGTCCCCCAGGGAGTGTGACAGAGGCAGAACTAGGAGACAGATCTTCTCCTGAATTCCAGTGCTGGGTGTTGGTCAGAAAACCATCCTGGTGGACTTCCCAAGGTAGGTCTCCAAAATTAATATTTGGCAACTTGGTTACATGCATTATAAGATCAGCACTGTGGATCTCCTTTCTCTTTGTGTGCCTAATGCTGGGAGAAGGAACCAGGGGAATGCGGTCTGTGATGGGACACACTCGCCTGTCATCTGACACGGTGAGGCAGGATGCGCCAGTGACTCCCCGGCTCAGCGTGTGTGTGTGACAGGCAAAGAAATGGGTCTGCTCATTGACTTCCAGCAGGAAACACCCAGAGCTCAGCCTGAGACTGCTTGGCACGGAGGGTTGGAATACCCATGGGCCTCGACACACTTAATCCTGAACAGCAAACCCCTGCCTGGCCTTCGCAGTTACCTTTTGATGAGGAGGAATTCCTCACTGCCAAGCTGCTGCTTGATGGAGCTTTGCAAGAGGAAAGCCTGGCTGTTGCGGGAGGCGTCGCCATAGTTGGTGAGCAGGGTCACCAGCAAGAACAACATATAGAAGAGGAAACTCTGGCAAGCAGAAAAGAGAGGCACAAGGTAAGGGGGCTGGCTTTGTGGGAAAGGAGGGCTGCGGAGTCCTGTGTCGATGGCAAGACCCCCTACCGACTTCAATGGGAGCAGGCCAGGGCCCCAAATGCCCTGGTATGTTTTCTTCCACACGGGAGCTATTCTTAAATGAAATGCAGCCCATGGCCTTGCAACAATTTTCTTCCCCAAACCAACCAGCCAAGCTCCACATGTTCAAGTCAATACAGATTGCACAACGTCCTGGCTCTCTCTGCTGGCAACGCTGCTTACATAACAATTTCCCGTTTCAAGGGGTTTCCATTCCTGAAAGGGGGTAGCACCCAGTTCAATGCAGCATAGCTTTTAAACCACGGGGTGCTGGTAGCATGAGCTGGGCGTATCAACAGCGGAAGATTATTAGAACGATGGACGCTCCGTTTCACATCTGGCTGTGAGCGTTTCACTGAGCATGGAGAATGCACGGAGCCAGCGCATGAGGCCCAAGTGGATGCGTTTCCAGTACTGCAGAGGAATAGCTCTACTCCTCTCAGATTTGGAAGACTGCCCCCCAGCTCGTGGTGCTTTCCATCCACAGACCTCAAAACACTTTAGAAAGGTGGTCAGGACCATCACCCCCATTGGGCACATGGGGGAAACTGAGGCATGGAACTAAGACGGGACTTGGCCAAGGTCACCCAGCAGGCCAGTGGCAGAGCTGGGAATAGAAGCCGCGTCTCCTGAACCCCAGACCTGTGCTCTAGCCATACCGCCTGTTTTTTAACAAACCCTGAGTGGTAGACCTCAAAGACTGGATAGATTCCCGGCCACATAGGCTGGGATAGTTAGTTTTCTTGCTTTGGTTTCCTAATCTGATGCTCCTGCTGCAAACCTCGTGTCCTTTAGGTCCCTGGTTCCTAACCTGTTCAGGGCAGTTGGACTGGCCCTGAATGCTATCGCTTCCCACTCAGCGATGCTCACGTGGGCTGCTTCCATGGCAGGCCACAGCACCCACGTCCTGGGACAAGGAGGGCCTGAGCTGCATCCTGGGGCCTAGCTCAGGGTCTCGGGAAGGTGGAAAGCAGAGAGGGGCCGACCACAGTAAGTGAGAAGGTCTATGCTAGTGTGCTGGGACCAGGAGCCAGGGCTCTGTGCTGCCCTGGGCTGTATGGGAATCAAAGAATGAAAAGTCTCCAGGTACTTAGATTCCAAAGCCTGAAGGGTCCATTATGATAGGTTAGTCTGACTTCCTCAGTAACACAGACCAGAGAACTGCCCCCAAATCCTAGAGAGGATCTTTTAGAAAACACCCTGTCACTGGTGGAGTGACCCTTTGTAAATTGTTCTGATGTCTATTAATCTTCACTGATTAAAAAATGCACACCTTATTTCCAGGCTGAATTTGTCTAGCTTCAACTTCCAGCCATTGGACTGTTCAAGATTGACTCTGCTAGACGAAGAGCTCATCACTCGGTATTTGTTCTCTTCGTAGATAATTAGACAGTAATCAAGTCACCCCTTAAACATCACCTTGGAAGACCCAAGTTGCTCAATTTATTTGGCTCATCCCAGTAAGTTACGTTTCCGAATCTTGTTTGATCATCCTCATGGCCTGTCTCTGAATCCTCTCCAGTTTATCAACATGGTTCTTGAATTGTGCGTGACAGAATTGGACACTGTATTTCAGTAGCGGTTGCGCCCAGTGCCAAATACAGAGGGAAAATGACCTCTCTGCTCTTACTCAATATTCCTTCATTTATACGTCCCAGAATTGCATTAGCCTTTTGGCCATGTTCAGCTCTGTATCCGCCATCACCCCCAAATCTTTATTGAAGTCCCCACTTCTCAGGAGAGAATCCCCCCATCCTGTAGATATGGCCAACAGCCTGTTTCGAGATACATTTAGTCTATTAAAACGCCTATTCTTTGTGTGCACCCACATTCCCAAGCAACCTCGTTCACTCTGAATTAATGACCTGCCCTCTTCAGTATTTAACACCCCCCAATTTTTGTGTCAGCTGCAAACTTTGTTGGTGATGCTTTTAGGTTTTCTTCCAGGTGATTGATAAAAATGCTACATAGCAGAGCGCCAAGGGTCCGATAGGAGTGCACTGGAAATGCACCTACATAAGGACTCCCCATCTGTTCAGATGTAGCACCCAGTTTTTAATTCATTGAACATGGCCCATTTTAATTTTACATTGTTCTAGTTTCTTAATCAAAATGTTGTGCAGGCCCCCGTCAAACGCCTTACATACGTCTAAGTCTTTTACCTCAACCCTATTAGTTTTATCAACCAAGCTTGTTATCTTCTCAAACAAAGCTACAGGCACGTTACCTTTAGCATCTTGTGGAGCAGTCTGACCTTCCTGGCTTCCTCCTTGGCCTGGAAAAGGGCGAATCCCTGAGGAGGTCGGACTTTGTTGATCTTCTCAGAAACGTGCTCGACAAATGGATGCTCTACCAGTGTGTCGTCTTCCTCCGGGTGCAGGCGCTTGGCAATCAGTGAGAAATAAAGGGCTTCCAGGAGAACCTGTGACCCGGGAAATCAATGCCCTTTAAGGCACCGGCACAAACTCCACAAAACCACTGGGATCCAGTCTCATGGTTCCCAACACGGATTCCAGACTTGACTGGAAGCCATGCCTCTCCATGGCAGCCTACCGGGGTCTGTGCTAACAAATTTCTTCTTACTGGAGATTTACTGGAGCTGTGATTTATTCTCCATTTGCCCCCACCACGTTGTGCAGGGTGGAGAAATGCATCCACGCTTTCCCAAAGCCAGATGTTGTACAGCCTGATACACCACAGCCATGGAGGCTCCTGCTTTAGACCTTTCTAATTTCCACAGCTGCTGTGGGGGGAGAGATTTAACCATGTCCCTGCCAGCTGTGAGGGCTTCCCGGTGCCAGTTCAATCTGGGCAGATCCCCTTTCAGTAATTTATAGAGAGAGAAGCAAGACCCTGTCCAATCTAGATGAGTGGGTACTTAAAATCATAAGACATGAAGCAATTTCAGCTACGTGGAAAAGAAATTACAGGTTCCGGCCAACCCACCCTCTTACCTTCAGTGGTTCCCAGACCAAGAAGGATGCCAGGAAGCTGAATATCCCTGAGATGAGCCACATGAGAGCAACCGTAGAGGTGAAACCAACTCCAATCCACACGGAGACCCCAATGGAGGTGGCGAAGAGGAGGAGGCTGACGGCGTGAGCTAGATATGAGCACCAATGCGGCAGCAGGCGCTTCCTGAACGTGTGATCCGCAACTGCAAGGAGCAAAGCAGGGGCTGAAATCACAAAAGGCGCCGCCAGACTCCAGCGGGGCTGAGCAGTCACCAGTCCCCAAACCACTGTGGGGAGCCCTCACAAACACGGGTGGCTCTCTAGGAGGCTATTCCACATTTCTCCGGCACCTCTGCTTCATCCTGTTTTAGAGACTGCAAACATCTCTCGCAGCTGGAATGCATCCATCCCTGGAGTGAGGGGCAGCAGCCACCGTCTGCAAACTGCATGGGGGGCAGGGGAGCAGTTCTGCCCCACACACTGGCCTTCACTCACCAAATCTTACCAAAGTCCCTGGGAATCTGCCAGAGACTTGGATTAAGGTGTCACCCAAAAGCCCCAATCCAAGGAGATCACCCGGAAAGGACAAAGGACCCTGCATGTCGCTGGACGTCCTGAATCTTCAAACCTGACGCTTATTCTTCTAAGCCACCCTGACCACAAAGGGCTGGTTAGGCATCAGTTTATCTGGGGTCAGCCGTGCTTTGAGCAGGGGGTAGGACTAGACGACCTCCTGAGGTCCCTTCCAACCCTCATCTTCTGTGATCCTATGGCAGAGAGATTCTTTCATCCACCCGTGTGACCAGGCTGGGCAAATTGGATACTGCAGTAGTTCAAGCAAGACCAAGCATTGGATTTTCTCCGGACAGAGAGCCTCAGCTCCCTAGTCAGTGTTCTGCACTGAGAGGCTGTCATGCAAGAAATTCCTGGGGGCGCATCTCAGGAAGCATGACTGCTCATGCTAAGAGAGCCATTGTTGGGAGCTCCTTACAGGTCCCTTTAGTGAGGAAGCCAAGATCTGCCAACACTGTTGACCTTGTCCCACGACTGACTGTTTCCCTTCTGTTGGCTCCCTGCTCCCCGGCCCTGGGAGAGGTTGGCCTTAGAGAGACACTGTGGATTCTTTGTTGGCCCAGGTTGTATGCCACAGCCTGAATTCTCCCTCCCTTCTCCCTCTCGTTTCACTGCTTTGAGTTTTTGTAACTCCCTGTGATCGTGTCCCGACACTCCCCTACCTTCAGGTCTAATTAGTTCATGGTTGTGAAGTGCTTTTGAAATCAAACCCTGGTGGAAGGGGGAGCGGTGGCGGTGGTGGTGGTGTTGCTGCATACGGGAGGCGTAGGTCTTGCAGCACGAAAGGGCTTTTCCAGAAGGGGTTTTGTTATGATTTTACTGAGCCCCAGGGATCATAGGGAAATTGACCCTCAAACGGTGAGGAGTAAGGGAGCCGGAGTCTTCTATGCCCCTTCTGAACGTGGCTCATAGAGGGGCACATCATGGAAATCTGTCCCTGTGTCTACCTGTCTAGCCACCCTGTATTGCCAGAATGTCTGAGCTCCTTTCTGTTCTGTGGCTTGTTTCATGCTGGGCACCAATATCAGAGAAGGCCTTCCCAGTCCAATACCTGTCCACGTAGACTTGGCAGATCTGCTCACATCCCTGGCGGGGGCTGCTATGTTCTGTCCTTTCTCATTCAGCCGCTGCAAGATGATGGTCTCTGTCTTCTCCCCAAACACACTGGATCTGCCAGGACAAACCAATGCTATTTGCAAGGGGTTTAAACCTGGGTCAGCTTTCCAAGAGATGGACTCTGCCATCACAGAACTGGCAGCAGCTGGCTCAGAGAGAAGACTCTGAGCCCATGCAATGTGGCACTAGCACTCATTCATCTAGCATTCATCTAGCACTAGCCTCGGGCAACTCCGTGGCTAATCAGAGGGGTTTCTTCTTGGAAAGGTGTACACTTCTCTGAAGTAAGGGGCTTGAACCAGCCATGTTGCTAAACAGGAATCGCTAACGTCACACACTGCAATCCCAGGCAACATAAAACTGCTTCCCTTCACAAGTTACAGCGGGATTCGCTCACCTCCAGCTGGGCCACCTGATTTGATTTACGGCCTGTGGAGAAGGAGCTAGAGCACAATGCTGCTCAGGTTTCTGCTGATGACTTTCGGTAATTGCTCTTCCAGCAGCCCTCCCACGGTGCCCCCAGAGCCGATCCAGACTCTGTTTGTATCTTACAGGGGAGTAATGGGGTGGAGACACCCTGATACTGGCTTGTCTTGGCTCCCACCATTTAAAATGGCTATAACCTTAGACGCCGTGAGATTGCAGCTCAGCCAGGAGAGAGATGGGTACCTGTCCGGGGGTAGCTCTGGACAGATGGGCTCTTAGGTTGTATTGAAAAGGAAAAGGAAACAGTTGAGGTTCACAACCTCTTTCCCCCAGTGGTGTTGGTGTGGGCAGAGCTGACCCCCATGGGAAATCTAGAGGGCAAACAGCTGGCAAGAGATGATTGGTGATGGGGGAAGAGCTCAGCCTGCCTGGCCTATACTGCTCCACCTGTTTGGTGAATCCACAAACCCAGCCAGGGTGAAAGGGCCAGATTCAGCAAAGCTGGTGCAGCACAAGACAACTCCCCAATGCTCCCGGGGCGGGGCAGGGACCCAGCAGGCGCTGGCTCAGCACACTTTGTTTCGGCTCTCATACTTACAGGCCTGAGATCAGGTCTGTTTCGGCTCTGGCATACTGCCCCGTATCCTGGGGGTGGGAAAGGCCGGCAGCTCCATCGGCTAGGATCTGCCGAATCAGATCTTCATCTGGAGGGAGGGCGACAGACAACAGCAGTGCGGGAATGTCAGGATTGCAAGCACTAAGCAGGTCCCTTCCCAAAAGGGAAGGTTCAACCCTCTGCAGCTGCCCACCTCGCAGTGGCCCAGTGACAGCAAACAGCTCAGCTGCCCCAGGCCAGCGCAGGATTGTCTGCTGCCCGTCTCGTAGGTCTCTGGCACCTCTGCTTTTAAAGACCTCCGAGCAAAGAGCTCTGGGGCCAGCGCAGACCCTGCCATGGGTGATGTTTCAGTTAAAGGGCCCCGCGGCCCTCTCTGCTGGGATGAAAGCGGGTGGGCCGCTGGCATGGGGTGGCACTAGCCATGCTAGGAACGGGTCAAGCTCAGACATGGAGCACAGTGGGGTGCATCGGAGAGCCAGAGAGGGCCGTGTCCTGATGGGTGGGGCCAGCCTGCTCCAGGCAGGCGCTGGGGGTCATGGCCACAAGGAGGTGCGGTCACTGACGTGCCTCCATTCCAAGTCTTTGACCCATTCGGGTGGCGTTGGATTTGGGCTCCCAGCATGAGGAGAAAGTTCCAACGACTCCATTGATCACTCGGGCCGAAACAAATGGCTTCCTGCTCCTTCAGCCAGGGCGCTGCAGCGCCAGCCCAGCTGACTCATTGCATACTTCCCTGGCCGAAGAAAGCGGCGGGGTAGCAGCCGTTGGAGCTGAGGCTGAATGCCCCCACTAGCGATGATACCAGAGTAAAGGTTGCCCAGCCCGCTCTACGTCCCGCTGTGCTCATCCCCACCTGAGGCAGAGAAGTATTTGGTCTGTCCGTGGTGCAAGCCAAGCGACAAGCTGTCCTCCTCGGCCGGCAGAGGAACCTCGAGCCCCAGATGGCGGCTGGCCCGTCCCCGTTTTAGCTTCTGGATGGTGTTGCCCATGATGGAGGGGTCGCTGAGGAGATCTGGCCAGTTAAGCAGGGCCTCGCTGGACTGCCACCGAATCAGACTGCATCGGAGAAAGCAGAGCGGGATGTTCCCAGGCAGGCAGCAGCGAGAACGCTGTGCGTTAATAGCCGGGGTAACCTTCGCCATGGGGATTTTTATCAAAAGCCAGCATCCTGCTTTCCAAAGGCCTTGATTCATTGGGCTGTCTAACCAATAGACACAGAAAGGGCAGAGCACCTGTTCCTGGTGAAATCACAACGCAGCTGATTTTGGAACCAGAGCTGGCAGATGCTCCTCACCTCTAAGCCACAGAAAATGATCAGCCACAACAAAACGGACACCCAGCCAGGCCCCTTTGCCCACAGACATTAACAAGGCCCTGACAGCGCAGACTCTCCAGCCCACAATTTACTGTTTGCCATAAAAGGGAGGGGGAGAGAGCGTCTGTGTGGAGGTAGCTCGTGTCCCTGGCAGCTCGCTCACCTTTTTGAATCATCCAGGAACAAATCGGTTTTGGTTTGCTCTGAAAAGGCCTGTGGGAAAGGAGCAGAAATGAGTTTCAGGCCCAAAATGTTGGCTGGGTGTTGGTTAAAATAACGGCTAAAATAACGGTTTCTCTCCAGGGGTGTCAGCTGGGGGAAATGGCTCCAGGAAGGGGCCAGCCCTGTGCTCCGGGCACGGGACTGGGAGCCAGGCTCTCACATGCTGGCCCAGATGCTGACTTGCTCTATGTCTGTAGGCAATTCTCTGCCTTTGTTTCCCACCATAAAAGGTGAGGGGTGGCTGGGACGATCTGGGTTAACCTGTGTCAGACAAAGCGTTGAGGAGGCAGAGTAGCATTAAGTGCCTTGGATAGATGGGGCAGGACCGCAATCTACTCTCACTCTTTAGAGCTTCCACCCCTCCCTTAGCCAGGGGCAGAGCCCTGTGCCACGAGAGCCAGCTCCCCTTCTAGTGGCTCTTCCCCATCCTACGCAGCATTAAAAAGTGGGCTGGGCATTGACGCAGCTCCACAGCCTGCGCACGGACAGAAGGAGGCTGATAGGTGCCTGGATCGGGGCCGGAGGGGAGCACACAGAATTACCCCTTTGTGCATCCTATAGGCCAGACATCCTTGCCACGGTCCGTCCGTTCCCTGCTTACCTCAGCCCGAATCCCAGGGAAGGCGAGGAAAGAGCTCTCCAGGAGGGAGGAGTCCAGGTAATTATCAATCTCCAAGGACTGCTGGTCGGAGTGGGTCAGGGTCTGGCTGATGGACACCTGCACGACAGACGGGGAGGGGAAGGTGAGGACATGGTTCTGGCTAAGAAAAAGGTCTCCTGTGTATAATTAATGTACAGCTCCGGCTGTTGGAGCTCAAGGCCGCAGCATCCACTGCCCGGCTGGCTCCCCTTTTCCTGCCCCATCCATTAGGTCAGTGAGCAGGCTGCTTGACCCACTATTACCTTTCACGCTAGCAAATACATGGCGTGGGGAGCCCAACAATGCGTGTGACCCCATCTGCATCCTGAGGTGGCCACCGCTGGGCCATAGGGCAACAATGTGCTAAACCAGGGGAGTGCCCTGAGCCCACGTGGGTTTTTAAATGCCGCTGAGTTCAGCCCTGATCAGCCAACTCTTAGCAGGCAAATGACACCTGGCTGCCTGCACATTGTCCGCGAGCCTGACCTCTCCCCCAGCCCAGGGCACCCAAGCGCAGCAGCAGGTCGCAATCTGGGTGTTCTTAAGGGAATGTCGCTTATCAGCCACGCAATGGCTGGTCATGGTACTTCGTGGCTCTCCTAATTGTGTCTAGCCAGTCGTATCCCCAGATCATCCTCCTGGGGCTGCCAGAGAGCTGAACCGCCGGCTAACCTCGTTGGAAACGCATGCTCTTTAATCTCTCATGTCGCCATCATCAAAGCATCTGGTACCAAGCCAGGAATTGGTGGGGGGCCCAAACTCAAAGCACTTTACAAAGGCGTAAGGTTTAATGTTCCTTCCAGTCTCAACTAGCTACTGACCATTAGAACTGCTATCGCTGTTAATGGTTACAGCTAGTAGTAACTACTCTCATTCTTGCTACCCCTGTACATGTTTAATGTTAAATCATGCTAAATTCTTGGCCTCAATGATTTCCTGTGGCAGTGAGTTCCACAGGCTGCACAGTGTGAAAATAAGCAAAGGGAGTCTAATATCTTCAACTGTCTGACTGCTTGAGCGCTGGTGCCTGACTGGCTATGTGCAAGTGATGTAAAGAGCCAATTATCCTCACAGGAGAAAGATTTCTGTTGTGTCCATCACCTCAACTCTCGGTCTCTCTTATGTGGTGCTGGGCTTCCATTGCTCTTCATTACAATCAGCATATTCACACTTGGGGTTTTCTTCAGGTCTCTGCTGCCCTGGCTCTGTGTTGCAGACTGCATGGCGCCTCTGGGGGACCAGAGCCCCTCTCATTTGTACCCCTGGAACCCCACTGGTTGGCAGAGGAGCTATTCCTGATTGACAAGGGTGTGAGCGAAAGGCGAATCAAGGCTGCTATTTGTGCGCACACTGAATACTTCTGTAGCTTCGCTATGGCCAGACTGTGGCCTCTGACGCAACGCCATGGTGCCACCCATGAAGTAAGATGCAACACAATGGAGGCAGGGTGGTAATGCTGGTCCTATGTTAAGCAAATCTGCTTTACTGTAAAGCACTCCTTCAAAACCAGTGATTTTTCTTCCCTGTTACCTTGCTACGCGCCATCCTGAAGAGGAATAAAATGACCAGGTACACCGGATAGACCACGGCGCTGGACACCAAACCAACAGCCACTGTGTCAATGCTAACTGGGATCAGCTTGGAAACAGCAACGTTACTGGAGAAGGTTGAGGAAGAAAAGGAGACAGATGTCAGAAACAGAAGTTCGGTTAGGTGACCCCCAAGCGCACAGCAAGACGCACAGCCCACCTGTGATTGATGTCTCCCACCACGCCGTACCACACAGCATTGGTGCAGAGGAAGAGGAAGATGAGGGCAGAGCAACAGGTGGCCCTCTGCGCTCGAGTGAAGCGGCTGCGTGGAGGCCGGTCCCACATGGAGAGCCAGACGTGCTTCTCAAAGAAACCCCGCTGCAGCTCCGCCACGAAGATCCGAGGGAAGCTCCTTAGTTCCGTCTCACCTGAATGCCAGGACAAGAGACTGAGGGTTTCATCAGGCTGAGATGAGCTGGTCAGAGTGGACCCAGACAGCCCAACAACTACCATCCCTCACAGCTGGAGCACACGGGGGCCTGTGCCGGCCAGGACCCACCCCCCAGAGATGGGATTCATGGGAGCACGCACAATCTGGTAGTGGAGAAGACCAAACCGGAGGAAGGAGAAGGCAGAAAGAAGCCAACTGAGCACCGCAGCTCTGGAGCCAGTGGGAGGATGTTGGCATGGGGGCGTGTGAGATCAGCTGGACAGTCATCTTTTTTGGCATTCCCTACAAAATAACAAGCCCCAAAGTTCCCGGAACTGCCCCGCCCTCTTCCTAATAGCTCATGAAGAAGTGAATGCCTCAGTCCCCCCGTTGGGGCAGCCATGCACTCACTGGCGGCATAGACCTCCTTCTCCACCACACCGTCATTCTCCTCGCTCTCCACAGACAGCCAGTCATTTACCAGGAAGAAGTAGCTCTTGCTGGCTTGCAGGTCTCGGACAATGACGTGCTGCAGGTACCAAGAGGGGCTGAGCCCTAAGGACCGGGAAATAAGGAGAGGTAGCTCATGGCAGAGCAATCCCGCCGCAGGAGCCCGGGATTGGAATACAGGGTCAATGTTTGCACAGACCCAGGGACAAGATCAGGGGAGTGGTAACAATCCGCACCGTTTATCAGTCGCACCAAATGTATGGCGCTGGATGCTCTAGAAGGGCCTAGGACAGACGTATCAATCTCAGATCACTTTACAGTGATAGGCAAATGGGATGTGGCCCCGATCTACAGTTGCTGAGATATGCCATCTGTGAAAATCAGGCCAAGCATTTTGGGGCCTGCACGTAGATTTAGGCAACCACTTCCTTGGGAAATGTCAGCCCATGTGTCTTTCGTTGGCCACTAGAAATCAGAGAGCCCTTTTGCAAATGTGGTCTTAAGAGACTTTCCCAAGGAAACCCAGTGAATCTGTTAGAGGTGGGCTAGAACGCAGGTCCCGACTGCTAGCCCCATGGCCACTTGACAATAACGTCTCTCTGAGCCATGGTGGGCACTAAGGCAGTGAATGTCCTTGGTTATCTGTTGGATTTCATCGGCCCCATGGCATAGCCCCCACACTGCAAGAACGGCGTCTACTCCAGGAGTGGTACCAGGCAGCAACCCTGCAGGATTATTGCAGACCCTGGGTCTGATTCAGATCCCCCACCAGTTTACATCAGTGTAAACCACCAACTTCAGTGAGGCCCAGAGCCCGTCACAGCTGCCCCAACTTGGCACAGGGGCCCGGCCTCACCTTTATTGTCATGCCAGATGCGGATTTTCCAGACGCTGCCCAGGCTCCGCTCTGTTGCAATCTGAAAAACATCCAGGCTGTTGCGGTGGAAGGCGTTCTCCCCATCCAAATGCCTGTGACCGCTTTTATTATCCACGCCGTACAGGGTGATCCCCACGTGGGCTGTGGTACCTGGCAGGAGTTAATGGGAAGGCTCAGTTAGCCGAACCCATCCCGTGCAGAGTTCCCCCAAGCCCATGACCTATTACAAAATGAAATGGCCCTTGAAAGAGGCCACCTGGAGACTTGTAAGAAATTGACTGTGCTCATCTACGTGGCCTCCCCCCACCCGGAGATAGGGTTATACGCGGTTTGGAAGGGTCGGCTGGAAGGATCGGATTCATACATGGGCTTTAGTATGTTTCCTTCTGAGATGGGATGTGATCTAATGTTCTTTAACTTGCTGACATCCTGGTGGGAGGAGATGTTTGTTCTGGATGTTCTTTCCACGGTGTGGCTGAAAGCCTTGTTTTCTTTGACTACTCCCTGGGAGCAGCTGCCAGACACTCCTTGTTCCACCTGGTCCACCTAACTGTCCCCTTCTCACCCAGAAGGATCCAAACGTGGTTATGGGGCATGAGCCTGCTCCCAGTGAAACCAGCGGTACTGCAGCCGCTGGAGTGGGTGAGAGCAGCTCCCTGAGAGTGGGCCCGGGGCATTCCACGCAGACGCTCCCTCAGCGCTCCCAGATTGTGTCTGCTCAGGTTTCAAAGTGTAAAGATGATGTTGCTGGCGGTTGTGGCTGCAATCCCAGCCCGAGACGTTAAAACCCAGCTGTCTCCCTCCTACCTCCTTGCTAAGAGACGCTCAGGGACCCAAACTAAGGGATTCGTTGTGCTGGTGATGCTTCTGGGGAAGGAGAGCGTGCAATTTGCTGCCATAGAGCCGTACTGGCCCCAAAAGGCCAGCCGGAGTGAAACTCAGTGCTCTTCCTCACAGGAGCAGAAATCATGAAAGACATCTCAACAAAATGAGAGAAGGCGAAATTGCGCCTGATCGTGGGAGAAAAGAGCGAGGAGATTGCACTGCAGTGCCATCTCCAACAATCAGGAACAGGCCCTTTGGCAGATGGAGATGGGATCAAACCCAAGCCCAGTATGAAGACCTGTCCCACGGGGATCAGCCTTCTGTATGACACCTACTTGAGGGCTCTGTTTCCTGTTTATGCTGTGACAGAGCCTCTGCAGCTCATCAGGCCAGCAAAGTCTCATTGAACAGAAACCACGGATAGAAAGCTGGCTAGATCTTCGGGCTCGATAGGTAGAGATCAATGGCTTGATGTCTAGTTGGCAGCCCATAACAAGCAAAGTGCCCCAGGGGTCAGTTTTGTTCAACGTCTTCATTAATGATCTGGAGGATGGGTTGGATGTTTGCAGATGGCACTAAGCTGGTGGGATTGGTAGATATGCTGGACAGCAGGATAGGCTACAGCGTGATGTAAACAAGTTGTAGGACTAGGCCAAAAAAATCTGATAAGGTTCAACAAGGACTAATGCGGAGTCCTGCATTTAGGATGGAAGAACCCATGCACAGTTACAGATTGGTGATCGACTGGCCAGGCAGCAGCTCTGCAGAACAGGACCGGGGTATACAGTGCACAGGAAGCTGGAGATGAGTCAACAGTATGCCCTTGTTGCGAAGAAAGCTCATGGCCCACTGGCCTGCATCAGTAGGAGCATTGCCAGAAGATCAAGGGAAGTGATCATTCTCCTATATTTGGCACTGGTGAGTCCGCATCTGGAATACTGTGTCCCGTTTTGGGTCCCTCGCTACAAGGAGGATGTGGACAAATTGGAGAGAATCTAATGGAGGGCAACAAAAATGATTAAGGGGCTGGAGCACATGACTTATGAGGAGAGACTGGGGGAACTAGACTTGTTTAGCCTGCGGAAGAGAAGAGAGAGGAGGGATTTGATAGCAGCCTTTAACTATCTGAAAGGGGGTTCCAGGGAGGAAGATGTTAGGCTGGTCTCAGTGGTGGCAGAGGACAGAACAGGAGCAGTGGTCTCAAGTTGCAGTGGGGGAGGTCTAGGCTGGGTATTAAGAAAACCTTTTCCCCTAGGAGGGTGGCGAAGCACTGGAACGGGTTACCCATGGAGGTGGTGAAATCTTCCTCCTTAGATGTTTTTACGATGCAGTTTGACAAAGCCCTGGCTGGGATCATTTAGTCAGGATTGGCCCTGCTGTGAGCAGAGGGTTGGACTAAATGACCTTCTAGGGTCCCTTCCAGCCCTAATCTTCTAGGAGTCTATCAGATACACATGGGTGCTTCCAGCTGCATTGTGATGGGGAGCTGGACCATGGCAGAATAACTCCACCCCTTTCAGAGCCAGAAACACCCTACATATCCTCCAGGGCAATCTGCACTTGCTGTTCCACCAACCACCAGGAAAAGTCTGCGCCATGCAGGAAGATCAGCTGTGGTGAACTGGCTGGAGGACTCCAAACACGAGCGTGGAGCAGTACCAAGGTCAGCCATTCCACAGGGTGGCACCATTACTAACCTGATCCTCGGCCCCAGCCGGTTTTCACCAGGATCTCATATTTGTACATCCCGTTCTTCCCGCAGAATGGAATCACCCCGACTCGGTTGATGTCAATCAGGTCCAGTTTGTGCACAATCAGCATGGCCACCGAGTACGACACAAAGCAGACAGCGCATGTCAGCAAAACGATGTAGTTGAGACCTGGGCCAGGAGCCTACGCAAGAGGAAAAGTACTGAAAAATGCTTTTTCCTTCCTCAGTGCCTCACATCAGTCTGTGTGTCTAACGCTCACTGCCTCATTGGTTGCGGTGACCCCGTTCTTAACAAATACCTCTGTAACACATAGCAACGTCCATCCTGCAAGCTCCCGAATGGGAGTACAGACTATGCACATGGATGTCAATCACTTTTGTCCACAGCTGAAATGCATCCATCTCTGGAGTGGAATGCAGGAGCTGTCTGGAGCATCCTGCAGCAAAGGGCAGAGTGCCTGTAGCTCCCACTGATTCCACTTACAGATCTACAAAGAAGACTGAACTTCATCAGGAGGCCCAGAGTAGGAGCAGCCTCTAACTGTGTAAAATGAAACTACCCGCCAGCTTTGGGAAGGAAGTGAAGAACACTGTATCCAACTGAAACAGCCGCAAAACCGATACGGTAAGCAAAATGCAACCAGAATTTGGCCAGGACATTAGAGCTTAACCATCCTACGCTCAATTAAAAGTGCTATGGGATTTTAATGACTACATCTGGTCAGGACCTACGTGTGCATATCTCTGGAACGACGCACCTCCAGCAGCAACGTTCCCAAGGGGACTCTGCTGGGACAACTCAGAGGGTGTGTCCACACTGGGCTTTTATTAAGTCGACTTAATAACACCTCATTTTAGGTCGACTTAAAGCCAGTGTGGACGGGGATTAGCGCCTAAATCGACCTTATTAAGTCGACTTAAAGCGTTAAGTCAACTTAATAAGTTCAACAGGGGCTGTGTCTACACTAGAAAAGTGAAGTTGACTTTCTTAAGTCGACTTCACTTTTCTAGTGTAGACATAAAGAGAGAGGAACCATGAGGTTCGGTCTTGCTTCTTGGTCTCCCAGCCAAGCACAGATCAGGCGTGACTCTACTTAGCTTGAGATGTGATGACAGCACAGGTTTTTTCAAGCAGGCTCATCGAAAAAGCCAGTAAGCTGTTAATTTATCTATTTTGCAGGAAAGCTCCAATGTCTGTTTTTCACTCACAGGAAATAGGAACTGGACAGAGTTCGGGGGAACAAACAGGCTGGCTCCGAAGGCTGTCAAGTGTTGGGTTAAGCACACAGCCTGATCCGGGCTGGTCTCCTCCAACGGGATGATACCCTCCGTCTTCCACCTCATCTCCTGCTCGCTGAAATACTGGCACAAAGAGGCGTACAGTCCCAGCGTCACCTCCACCGGCGACCAACTGAAATGGTTCGTGATGTTGAGGTAATAGTCCTGGGTGGTGTCATCAGTGCTAAAAAGAGAAGCACGAGCATTAGCCAGCCTCTGGATGAGCCGTGAATCCCTACCTATGGCACATGCGTGTCTTCTCATGGAAACAGCCCTGCTGCATAGAGAGGAGTGCTGACGTCTGTGCAAAGTGACACAGGAGAAAGGTTCCTACTAACGGTGAGTACTTTTCCGAGTCATTTTGCTGTGGGGAACCCTGGGCTTTATTACTTACTTACTGTTATTTGTACGTCTATTAGCCATGGGCTATGAGCTTGGTTTGGTAGGTGCGCTAGTTTTATTGCATGTTCTCCTCCTTTTGCAGAAGCTGATCTTCCCCCGCTACCCGCCAACCCTTAACTATGTTACTCTGACCACATGACACCTCCATAGCAACTCTATGGTCATCGCCTGGGAAAGGATTGGGTCATTAGGACTATGAATCCCCCTTGGGGACTCCTGTAACCAAAAGCCATGGAAACCCTACTAAGTTACACAACCCTGGTTCTATTCTGGCCCCACCTATTCCCAATCCATTCACTTCTTCTTGGGTAACACCGAGGCATGTTCATAAATAATGGGAGGTGTCAACATTTATTGCCGTGAAAAAAGGCATATTTCAGCTACTCTAAGGATTAACGCCACAGAAAAGAAAGGGTCGATACGAAAATCTACCAATACCATAATTATACTAAGCATTTATGTAGACCTTTATAGGTTCACAGAACTATGCAGACCTGAACTTAGGGCGCAAGTAGATGTGTGAATGTGATCCCCATTTTATAGACGGGGAAAATGAGGAACAGAAGCAAAAGGTTCCAAAGGGGTAGCTGTATTAGTCTCGTTCAGCAAAACAAACAAGAGTCTAGAAGCAAAAGGGGATTTGTTGAAGGCCACACCGTAAATCAAGGGCCAGGATTAGAACTCGGGACCCAGCCAGTGCCCAGCTCGCTCCTCCAGAACATCAGCTCTGCGGCACTGTACGGCAGGTGATCTGCAGTGAGCCACTGCATCTGTCACTGGACAGCCTGCTCCATTTAAGGGCAGTTCCTACACACAGCCATTCTGGGATGGGTAGTTCTCTGGCCCTCACAACCATATTGTGTGCAAACCCCGCCAGGAAACGGGGGGCAGGTTACAGTCGAGTGACTGTAGGGTTTCAGGCAAGGCTGTCGCTTAGTCAGGAGAGAGGTTAGAGGGAGTAGGTGGGTGTGAGCTCCCCCCCAGTAGCTCTCCAGGGAAGGGCAGACCTGGAGCAATATCCAGGATGGCTAAGGGAAGGGAGCAGAATACAGATGGGGCAAGGGGGTCAGCGGAGACCAGAGCAGTACATTAGCAGGTCTAGGTTGGCACCCGTGCCAGGTTCTCACCATGCCAAGTGTGGGGTGCTGACCCTGCACTAACAGGGTGAATGACTTGAGCCTGGGCAAAGGCTTGCGGGGAGGTGAAGGCAAAGGTGTCGCAGAGCTGGGAGGCTGTTCCCTTGGAGTGGGGGGAACCTGGGCAGGTGCTCGAGTGATGGCTGGGAGGGTCAGATTAATTATGCTGGGACAGGGAAGCCTCCTCAGTTTGGCCAGAAGGAGAAAAGCACCAGACGGGTGGAGGGACATGGCGTCGAGTGAGGGAGGCTGCCTGATGCTGGAAAGGGTGTAAAGCCCCAAGCGCGAGCCAGGGCTGGGGGTTACCCGGGAGGGGCGGGGGGGCCTCTTACATGGGGGAAATGAAGAAAGTGTAATGCTTATGGTCCGGTCTCTCCATGGCCTCCAGCCCGATCTTCTTGACAGCGCTGCAGTTGTGTTCGTTGGGTGCGGGCGAGGGAGAGAGGTAGGCTGCGATGAACGGCTCCGACTCGCTGGCGATGTAGCGATCTGGGCAGAGAGAGAGAAGGGAAAGGCCTTTACAAGCACCCAGGATGGCTTTACTTGCATGGGCCCAACTCGACTTCAGTGGGCGCCTGGTTTGATGAGGACGGCAAGGTGGGACCTGGGGTATTTACAGAAGTGAATTTCAAACGCCACTGCTCTGGGCACGCCATGGAGCGCTCTCACGTCCGCAGCCAGAACAGGGCTGGTTGGAAGGACCCATCTTGAGATGTGCTGCTGAGGGTTTACATGCTGAGCCTCCCCCCTGCCCACAACAGGGATGGAGACGGAGCCGCATGGCACGGGACTGGCGTGGTGCTGAGGAGCAAATGCTGAGTCACGCTGTATCTCAACTAGTCACTAATGCCAATGGTAACTCGTGAACCGTTCCCGACGCGTGGCTCTGTCTGCATTTGGTACCATTCACTCCAGCCCTTTCCGAGTGTTTGCCCCTGAGACAGTGAAGTCAGTGGGAGCAGGACCCGACCCATCTGACGTTGCTCCTGGAAGAGGAGGGTGGCGCCAGGTGTGCATGGCGAGAGTGGACAGACAAAGGTAGCAGCACCCTGAGAGGTAGATACTGCAGCGTGTCCAGTGGCGTGGGGGCCAGTGTTTTTGTTTGTGCTTCCTCCCAATCCCTGTTGGCAGCAGCATTTTGTGGGATGTGTGTATGACTGAGCCCGTTTCCCATTCGCCCCCTGCTGCCAAACAGGAGTGATGGGGCAGCTGTCTGGGGTGCCAAGTGGCGGATGGGGCTGTCTGGCCCCTGCACGGCCGGAGCCCCGCGGCTCCCTCGTTGCACTCAGGTCAGGGGCAGAGAGGCCAGGAGGATACTTATTCCCCCCACAGGAGTCCCTGGCTGCAAGCAGGCCTGAGCTGGGGTCCACGCAGTCACCATGGAGATCAGCGGGGGGTGGCTCCACCTGGGGGCATGGTCCCCTCCCGCCCCCCACCTCTGTACATCACTGAGTACGCCACCCCTCCTCTTAACGCCTGTTGCTAGACTCTGCCAGACCCTTGCAAGGGCGAGAGTCAAGATCTTCCTCCACCACTTGTGCGGCTTGTGTACGGGCCGGGTGGAATGGCAGCTCCTGAGCCCCGAGGAGTGCAGGCTGGCTTGCTAATTATGGCCGGGGGTGTCTGAAGTAGGCACCATCTCTCCCATCTGTGGCAGGGAATGGGAATCCTATATGTGAGCGTAGTGTTCCCATCCGCAGGAAGTCGACAGAGAATAAAGTACCCAAAGACGTGGGGCATTTAGAAAACACCGACCCTGTGCCATGTAACTGGAACACTCAGTCTGAGCTCTGAGGCCAACAGGGTTCTCCTTGGGCCTCAGTCCTGCCGGCCAGCGCTAATCGAACACAACGGAGCTGAGTTCCACTTCCACCAGGGACAGTGACTCCCTTCTGGCCACGGCAGAACAGCTTACAACTTGCTGCCCTATGTCAACGTCTTGTGTTTGACTCTCTCAGCCCTGCAGCAGATCTCTTTAGCACACAGGCCCCTGCTGTGCTCTCAGCCCTTCAGGTAGACTGTACATTGAACCGTAACAAGACAACTCTTCTCTCAGCAAACGCCGTACCTACCGTTTAAGACTCTGTAGGTGAGCTGGAAGTGCAGTCCTGCTTCCCGGTTGTTGTTTTCTGTCTTGACAACTACGCTCACAGAAGTCTTTCCCTGAATGATTGCAGAGCTAGCAGAGATGTTCTTCACGTCGGTGTTGTTCGTTACCATCACAGTGATGGCCTTCTCCGAGTCTAGACTCCCTATGGGAATCTGGGTCCCGTTGTTGGTTTGAAACTCCATGGAGGCCACCTTTGTGGACACTGTGTAGTTGCTGATGTAGCCAAAGGGGAAGGGATTGGAGTCCACCTGGAACATGACTTGGACCACGTCAGTCATGTCAGAGAAGGTAGTATTGAAGGCCTGGGGGATGGAGAACTGACAGTCCAACGTGTTTTCATAGCAGAGCAAGTTGAGGGGGTCAGACCGTTTGCCTTTGGCTATGATTTCTCCTCCCACCAGTTCAAGGGGCTCCTCATTCAACACCCGAGACTTCATGAGGATGCGCATCAGGTTGGAGGACAGGCTGTAGGCTTTGGAAGCTACCAGCACATGGTGGGGATCATTGCACAATTCCTGGAGTTTTGACTCCTGCGGCACTGTGTTGACAAGGTGAATTAAATCCCCTGTAAGGAGAGAGGTAACAGAGTACATTGAGTGCCACAATCTAGGCAACATTCATCTCTGTCCCACAACATCAAGAAAGCTCCTCTTGCTGGCTTTCCATTGAAAAACTCTACATAGTCCATAGCTAAAAATACAGCGCTCTACTGCACTGCTGTGTTTTCTCTAATCAATGGCGTGGTTAAGATCTAAAGTGGCAAGATCCTATTTTGAGCCTTCTCTTCCTTCTGTGAAAGGGAAGAGAGAAAAGTCGATAGAAGGAAATAGACACACAGAACCAATCCAACAAACTCCAGGGACTGTGAAGAGTGATGCAGTTACAACACAGCCCATTGTGAATGGGTAAATAAAATGCCTGCCTTTAAAGGGGACCAGAACGAGATGGCATCTGTAGAGGCCAATGGAGTTTCCAGAGGAAGAGGACGCCCACACATCTGGAATCTGCATCTGCTATCCTCAAACTTACTAAAAGGGCTGTCCACTAACGTAACAGCTCCTCCATTAATTCAGGGGCTGTGGGTTTCAAAGACCACAAGCAGAAATGCTAACGTACAGGTGGGGCCAATGTGCAGATCCAGATTTCGGTGTGGTGGCTGTTCAAATGGAGGGTTTGGCACAGGCCCAAGGGCTGGTGAAAACACTCAGCTGTAGGCAGCCTGTCTTCAGGACGTCTAAGAAACTCCTCCCAGCTTTTCTAGGCTGGTCCTTTCCTGATCATCTTTTAAAATGACCCTCCCTCACATTGTGACGGCTGTGCCCTAAAGAGCATCGAGATAGAGACCCCAGCACTGACCCATGATGTTGAGGATGTTGTCTGCAATGGCCGTCGGCGTCTCAGTGCCCTGGGTGGTTTCTCCCTGGAGAATGGCCATCATGCTTTCCAGCTTTCTCAAGGTCCCAGTCAGACACGATCTGCAAACAAGCTCCTTGCTCGCCACCTGCCATTAGAAACGCCAGCTAATCCAGTAGAAATCAATTCCGTATAAAAGGCAGTTGCAGCCGTGCATGGTACCGGTTGGGTTCGGTCCTGCAAGGCGCTGAGCACTCTGGCGCTGATACTACTCACGTGCTTAAGATTTGGCCTGTGCTCAAAAGCTTTGCGGTGTGAGGCCAGCCCCCCTCCCCCCCCGGATCCCACAGCTGTAATATTTCCCTTCGGCTTGCGCTTTATCTGCAACCGCGCTAATCTCCTTTCTTTAAGTCATTGATCCAAAATGCACATCCGCAGTCTCCTGGTCAAGGCAACGCCCTCCACTGTCCTGTCTTGGCCACCCCGTCATCCATCCGCCCACAATGATTTACTTTGCCCCCACTGGCTCCAACACACTGAGGAAGATGCATTCTTGGATCAGTTCCGCTCCCAATGAGGTCACCAGCCAAAGTTCTAGCGACTTCAGTGGCAGCAGACTCCAGACCACGGCCCGAATAGAGAAGGAGTAATCCGTGGGTCCGGCAAGTGCCTGATGGATAGCAGAGATAAGTAGGGAGTTAGTGCCAGTCGCTATTTTACACTGCGTGTCCTGCAGCATAATATCAGACTAAAAATGGCTAGTGGCTTCCTGCTGGAGGCTCTGTCAATGGCAGAAGTGTCCAGCGTGGAGCTGTCTCTGGTCACTGGTGTGAGCGTTTGAATACAGAGGGTGTTTTTATACACACAGCATGGTTTCCTGGCTTTAGAATACCAGGCTGTTTCATACCAGCTCCAGTGCATGTGTTCTTGAAGAAGGATAGCGTCTCACTCTAATGATTCTTTGTCCTTGGAGCAGAGGATCTCAAAGCCCTTGTGCTAAACTCATGAATGAAGGCTGCTGTGATGGGACCTGTATAACTTTTCTGTTCAGTTTTGCAGTATAATTGTGTTATTTGATGCCAATTACGCTATACCAGGTTCCTCTGTGAATGCTCAGAACATGTGCCACGTGATTACCAGGGTGCCATGTTCCCTGCTGCAACATGTATGTATAGATGTGAAGCATGTTACAGGGTTCAGGCTCTCAGGGCTGTCTCTAGCACAATGGCTAAAGATTTACACATCAAAGGGAATGCTAATGCCCTCCCCTGCTCAGGTAGGAGTGAAGAGAATCTCACAACAGGATAGTGAGGGGAGGGGCTGTCAGCAGTTTGTTAAAACAAAGACACAGAGACTGTGAAGGGGGAGAAGCTGCAGGCTTTCAGCCTGAGAAGACACCATCTTGCAACCAACTTCATGCAAGATCGGGGCCCTGCCTGGGAACAGGCAGAGAATGGCTGTAAAACATCGAACAGCCGAACACCATGCGCATAATCTTGGACTCTGAGGTCAGTTTAGGTGAAGATGTTAGAGTAGTATGCGGTTTATACTCCTGACTCATTTATAGTATGGTTCTGCCATGATTGGCCATATTCTCACTTGAAATCAGACTCTGATCAATAAACTAGTAGTTGTTTCACCTAAAGCTGTGTGGTCTTTAGAGGGTGTGGGTGTGGGAGGCTGGGCACAATCCACTTCTTTGTTAAGTGGACGGATTTGAGACTAAGGCGATTGGGAGTGGGTCCCAATCCCTGTAAGGCAGTGGCTCCCAGTGTAGTGTCTGGGACTGGGTGTGCTCGCTTGGGGACCAACGCCTGTGTGGCTCGTGGATTTACACCCACTGCCTAGGACCAATTACACGCTGGTGGCTGGTGTGGACTGACTCAGGAGTGAGCGGTCACCCAGCAGAGCGGGGTAAATTGGGGTTCAGGAGTGGGGTTCAAGCGGTCATAGCAGCACACCAGACTGGATTTGGGGAGCAGCCTGTCACAGCTGCCAAAATGGCTTGCGGCACAAAAGGGTGTGAAAGCCCCCACTGCTTGCATTTGAATATTATTATTCTACAGGACCACTGAAGGAAATATAAGGGGACATCTCTCTACCGTGTCACGCCCATTAACTAGCTGATTGGCTGGCTACCCAAAGTCACGCC
>ML685786.1:2816968-2897472 GCA_007922175.1 Pelusios castaneus | reverse complement strand
CTGGCTACCCAAAGTCACGCCCATTAACTAGCTGATTGGCTGGCTACACAAAGTCACACCCATTAACTAGCTGATTGGCTGACCACCCAAAGCCCACCCCCATTTACTGGCTGATTGGCTGGCTATCCAAAGCCCACGCCCATTAAATAGCTAGGCTCATTCTTCTTTTGAAGCCCATCTGTGAAATGCCCTGAACCCGACAGAGCGTCTCCAGCACTGGGAAGCCGGGACCACGGGCTAGACTGCCATCAACGTGGAAAGCAATACTTCAAATCAGCAATGGGCAGTGAGATGGCACCAAGGCTGAGTGGGCATTGTGTTTCCAGAGGACAGGTCTCAATTCTCTGGTAACATCTGGAGGGGATGAGAGCACACGTGCGTCTCTCGCTGTCTTTATCAAATGATAAATGGGAAAAGGGCAGCGATGACCCTACTTGCACTTCAAGATGGATGGCTAGAGAAACGCACATGCCCTCCAGATGTCGCCAACAAATGACACCTGTCCTCTGTGCATGATCAATGCATGTGTGAAGCTTAAGCAGAAGAAGGAATGAATGGCGCTGCCCTTTCTCTCTGTCACTAAGTGTCAGGTGGGAGGGTCCCATACCGTGCACTGAGCAAGGACTGCTGAGATCTGTTGGATGTCATCCACGGTGTTCACGTTCAGAGAGATAAGGGTCTCGGTGATGTTCCTCCGCGTCCAGGTCCGAAGATCTCGTTCATTCCCAGTCTTGGCTTCTGAACTCATCAAGTGCTCATACTTTGGGGAAACAAAAGCAGGGGGATTGCTCAGACTCTTAGAGAAAAGGTCTGTAGCTCTCAACCACAAATTTCCATTACAGCGTTTATTGACTTTCCAGCTGGGAGTCTCTGATAGCTCGGTTCTCGGCAGGCTCGGCCAGGGCTGCTATTGCTGGATACAATCTGAAAGCTAAAAAGTCTCTTTGCATTCTGCTGCCAGTGGAAAATATAATTGGAAACGGAGTCTCAGTAGCACAGGATAGAAGACACTCCTGCCGCGTCAGTGCAAGAGTCTTCTCCTCTGCAACTCTTGCCACTTATGAGAACATTTATGCCTCTCTCTGACTGGTTACTTTTCCCATCACCTCTACGATTGTGTCAGATCTCTTCCCCCCCGCCTCACGCAGTTGTTCGCTGAGGCACTACGGGGGCACAGCTTTAACAGAACGGTCCAGTCTAATTTCTGTGACTCAGATGGGCATTTTAATAGGGCACTGCTATGTGGCTACACACGACTGGCCTTTGCAGAGCAAAGCACAAATAGGGGTTCCCTGACAGGGATCTGGATGCTCCCATGTAGGTGGCCATGTTTTGGAAACTGGGCTATGCAGCTGCACAATGACTCGTTACAGAGTTTCAGGGATATTCGATTTTAGGCTATGGAAAATACAGGTGTGTCGGACTGGCCACGCAGTGAGCCATGGCTGGGGTCCGGCCGTGTTCCCTTGTTCCCCATTCACTTAGTGGTCTGCAGTTGCAGGGGAGGCTGTGTGCCCTGTCCTTTGGGGTTGGAGGGCTTTACGTTGACCACCTGATGCATGTATACTGAAAGGAGGCTTGTTTATGGCAAGACAGAGATCCACAAAAATCTAAGGGAGCCGGGCATCTTCTAGGCCTGGACTGAATTAGATCCAAGTGACAATGAACGAAGGGCGTGGGAGAGGAGGGGAAATTGATTAAGAGCGAAAAGTCAGGAGTGTTTACTTTGCGGCCGAGTGTCAGACCGGCTGTGTGCCGGTGCAGAGCTGTTTTGCTGACGCATCCCGGCAGAAGGCCAGGCGAGTCTCAGTGGCACCTACTCGGGTGTATGAATGGTTGGCAGGAGAGCGAGAGCTGAGGGACGGCCAGCTCAGGCTGAGGTTTCTCTTGGTCAGCACAGAGTTTAAACTTGGGGTAGAAGATGGTGAGGGAAGGCTGACTGAATCTGAAGGCGAAAAGTAGGTCGAGGGGGCGCAGGGTGCATATCCCTCTCCTGTCCCCACATGTCCCATGACTGGGATGCACTCGGATAATGCGTAGCCAGCAAACCAGAGCCAGCAGCCAGCTGGGCCACGGGCAGCCAGCGCTGCTTTACCTCATTTAAGATGGTGATGAGGGCCAGGGAGTACTCGATGACCTGCTGCGGGTCCCCCTGTTTCACCAGGCCCTGGAGCACCGTGTCAGTCTGATGGTAGAGCCAATGAGAGAGGCTGTGTGCGCCGGCCGGAGGGACGGGCAGGGTGATGGTCACGGAGCTGAAAGGGGAAGATGCATTCAGTTTGTAAAGAACAACCAAGGGCGATGGCCATAGCCCCTTGTGAACCTCCAAGAAAGAGTCCTTTGAGTGACACCGACTCCTGCTCTGACCTCAGGCTCAGACCAGCTCTTCTCAGACCCCACTTCCACTGGGGAGCAGGGCCTGTTTCTGAATAGTTGTGATAAGTGGCCAATTTCCTCCCTGATGCTCCTAGGAAACCAATGGATTGGCAGAGGGGCGTCATTGGACCTGGGAGTAAGATCTGGGTTGTTTTAGATACACCCAAAAACCATCTTGTGCCCTTGACTTAGTCCTGTGGTGCATAAGGGATACCCCTTAGACTGTACAGGATTCAACCCTCGGGGGTTCTGGGGTCACCTGTAGTTTGGATTTAGGTGTTGCACCGGGGGAGGGGGTAACAGAACGACAGGGGAGGGCCTGTGTTTATCCACTGCTGAATGAAAAATGGGATGGTAAGAAATCATCCCCCATTGGGACCTGACCCAGCAGCTCCCAGCTCCAAACAGTAGTGCTCCCACCTGAGCTAAGCACAGCTCTTCCAGTACTTGTCAGCAGCAGGGTGCAAGGTCATGCTGAGCGCCCGCTCCCTGCTGCTTCCCACTTTCTTTAACGGGTTCCGGCTGCAGAGGAAGGGCATCAAGATAAATGGCCAGGTATCAATTATTCATTTGGCTTTCCCGGTAAGCCATTCATTATACTGCAGCCATTTGTTATGGGTGTGAATGGAACATTAAATTCTTCTCCCACCCACTTGAAAAGGGAGTCAGTTGCAACCTCTTTGCGTGATGTATAGCCCCCGAGCAACGTTGCTTGTAAAAGAAATATATGTAGATATAGCGCCCAGAAAATGACACCAAGCCTCCAAAGGGAAGCAGCCCTGTAAATCAAGATGAATGGCCATGGGAGCGATAACTCAGGTGAGACGAAATGTGTGTGCTAGAGACTTTTGATCTTTCTTAACAAGGCAGCTTTCATCAACCTTTTCAGGGTTAGCAGCAACGTCTATTAGGGTGAGTTCCAAAGGGGTAGCCGTGTTAGTCTATTGTAGAAAGACAACAGAGTCTATTAGGGTGAGGTGAAACTTAAGACCCGGCTGCAAAGGAATTTAAAAGTGCCTGCGGTAAGATTTCCCAATGGTGCTTGTGTTTGATTAAAAAGGAATTAGGAGAGGAAGCGTGTGTGAAACGAACACACTATCAAGAGATGGTTACCGATAGAATGAATGTTTGTGTGTCTGTCAGAGAAGTCAGTGCTTTTCAGATGTGAGGGGCTGAAGGGAGTTTGAAATCTTTCTGCTACCTGCAGAACAGGCCTGACAGAGGCAGCTGGATGGCAAGTACCCATCCTAGTGTTCCTTAACCCTGCCCTTAAAAACTGGAGCTCAGTGTCTGTGAACATAAGAATGCCACATTGGGTCAAAGCCATGGTCTATCTAGCCCAGTACCCTGTCTCCAAATAGTGGCCAATGCCAGGTGCTTCAGGGGGAATGACCAGAACAGGTGAACACCCTCTTGGCCATTCCCAGCATCTGGCTAACAGCAATCCCTGCCCATCCTGGCTAATAGCCGCTGATGGACTAGAACTCATCTAGTTCTTTTCTGAACCCCGTGATAGAATCACAGAATCTTAGGGCTAGAAGGGACCCCATGAGGTCATCTAGTCCAACCCCTGCTAAAAGCAGGACCACTCCCACTAAATCATCCCAGCCAGGGTTTTGTCTAACCGGACATTAAATATCTCCAAAGGTGGAGATTCCACCACCTCCCTAGGTAACCCATTCCAATGCTTCACCACCTCCTAGTGAGAAAGTTTTCCTAATATCCAACCTTGACCTCCCCAGCTGTAATTTGAAACCATTGCTCCTTGTTCTGTCCTCTGTTACCCTCGAGAACAGCCTAGCTCCCTCCTCTTTGGAGCACCCCTTCAAGTAGTTGAAGGTTGCTATCAAATCTCCCCTCAGTCTTCTCTTCTGCAGACTAAATAAGCTGAGTTTCTTCAGTCTCTCCTCATAAGTCATGTGCCCCAGCCCGCTAATCATTTTTGTTGCCCTCCGCTGGACTCTTTCTAATTTGTCCACATCCTTTCTGTAGTGGGGAGCCCAAAACTGGACACAGTATTCCAGATGCGGCCTGACCAGTGTCGAATAGAGGGGAATTATCACATCCCTCGATCTGCTGGCAATACTCCTACTGATGCAGCCTAATATGCCATTGGCCTTTTTGGCAACAAGAGCACACTGTTGGCTCATATTCATCTTCCCGTCCACCATAACCCCCACGTCCTTTTCTACAGCGCTGCTACTTAGCTGATCGGTCCCCAGCCTGTAGCAGTGCATGGGATTTTTCCGTCCTAAGTGCAGGACTTTGCACTTGTCTTTGTTGAACGTCATGAGATCTCTTTTGGCCCAGTGTTCCAATTTGTCCAAGTCTCCCTGATAGTCTGAGGTGCCATATTTCTCTGGTCATGTGTCTACCAACAGTGCTGGGGATTTTTCTGAGGTGGACACTGTTACAGCAGGATTGTAGCTTACCAAGGAGCCACAGCCCTTGAACAGAGATGCCCACTGCTTTGCGTTTAGCCACACTTCGGTATTCAGCCCAGGGCACAGGCCTGGCATTCCTGCATTTTGTCCTCAGCACTGCCCCTTGTTTGCCCTGCAGCTGTTGCTTCTCCTCTCTGCCATAGTTCCCCTACCGTAATAAAGTACTTACCAGTTGAGGGCCACCACCGTAGCTCCTAGCTGATCTTGCACCAGCACAGAAACGTACATGAGGAAGCTGTTTGTCTTGAAGCCTGGTGGGAGGAAGGCACTGTGCTCAGAGCGGCTGCCTTTGTACACGATGAACTCCTCACAGTGCCCCTCCCTGCAGCGAATGACCAGGAGGATGTACACCAAGGGAGCCTCTTCATCCTCCGTGTCTCTCCAGCCTGCAAGCCAAGCATACCACGCAGACCGCTGTCATGGCTACAAGAGATCACGCTTTTAGATCCATCCTGAACAGCTGCCCGGCCCATTCAGGGCCTTCTTGCCCCTTGATTTGCACAATTCAGTGCATTCCTGCCACTTCCAAGGCCAGAGAGTTAAACAAACACCAAGACACCCCAGAATACATGGGGGGGAACATCCTTATCTGACCCCCTCAAGGTGGCCGGCTGAAACCCTGAAGCATGAGCGTTAACAGTTCTGGAGCGCCTAAAGAAAGCAACACACCGCCATGGGAAAAGGCACATGTCCTTCACAGCTCAACAGCAATATTAAAGGGATGGTTCTGTTGTGATGCAGAGGCTGAATATGGTGCACACCAGAGATCCCAGACTATCTATACAGTCCTGACCTAGACAAAAGCCTTGTAAAACCTGGTAGTAGCTTGTGGATTCGGCACAGGCCAGTTAGAGCTGAGACCGCCAGCGTGACCCAGCAGCCTTAGAAACGAATGGTTTATGAGAGCCACTAATCTGTATTCTGCAGCCAGCACCTTGTGCCAGCTTCACTAATAGCTGCAGTTCCCATAATTCCAAAGGTACCAGATTTCCTAACTGGCGCTGGCAAGTCAATCCAATCACACGTTTCTTTTCCACCTGACTAAGCTGCACCGTGATCGTCATCACAAGAATGACGTGCTAGAAACCAGTTCACCATCGGAAACCTGGAATCCCAGCACTCACGTGCAATAAGGCAGGAATCTCTCATATGAATCGTTTGCAGCATGGGGGGAAAAGGTTTCAGAGACTTACTGAACCAGTCAGTTTTTTTCCATCGTTGGGCTAGATATTTTTGTTTTGACTGTGTCAGAAATAACTTGCAGGAAACTATATTTGTGCAGAGGAAGCAGAATGATATCATTTGGGCCACATTTTTCAGAGCGGCGTCAAGTGGTGTCCAGTTTCTCAGCTGTCTGAATGTGGGTATGTAATTATGGGCACTCCTTTTTTTTCCCACACCCAAAAGTTAGGTTTATGCACACAACCCACATACACTGACTGGCTTGACAGGCATTCAGCCACTCGATTTAGGTGGAAAATGTGTCCATAAATGAGTTTTAGAATGTGCAGGCCTTCGGTAGACACAATTGAGTGGGGTCTGCCATTTGGGACCCTCCAAGAGTCTATTTATGGAAATGTGGCCTATCCACAGAACTGGAACTGGGAGTAAAGAGGAAGAATTGGGTGGCCCAAGGGCATGCATACAGCTGGGTGACTCACTTGGTGTGTGAAATGTGCCCTTTATTGGCATACGCCAGGCCAACCTCTGGCACTACCGCAGTCTCACCTGCACATTCAAAGTGAATCTTGGCCGTCAATGCCCTGACCGTTTCCTTCGGAGAGAGCAGACACATCCCTCCAATCGGGGGCCGGTTTGGGAGCAGGTCAATGGAGGCATAACCCTCCTCCCCCGTTGTGAGGTCAGTGATGTGAAGGGTAAAGGTGTATCCTTCCCCATCCTTTAACGCCCCCTGCCGTAAGACCAGGTTCATTCCAGTGTTGCCCGTAGAGGTGGTGGCTCTGTCCAAGACGAGGGATTTGTTTGTAAAGCTGTGCGCTGCCCATCTCTATGGAGATGAAGGGAAAAAGACAGGAGAAATTCTGGTTTAATCTCAAGTTATGTCCCTGAAATGTTTTCAGGCTGAGTTTATAGAGGAAAAAATAGAATCGAGGGCCAAAGGCTGCCAAATTTGCAGTTGCTAATTCAGCTTTGTTCTCATGTACTGAAGCAATAAGAACTGGAAAGCTTCCAAAATGTCTGGTGGGAATATTTCCACTGTGAGATCCACTTTTGTCTCTGGGATTACATCATCCTCCGACAGAATATTTCATAATACTGAACACAAAACACAGGAAATGAAATTAAACGGCGGTGGAATCTCCATGGGCTAACATTTCTTTTACAGGCTGCAAGTTGCATGTGTCCTGGATTATTCCTGTTTATAGTACAAATGTACAACTGTGACAATAAGAGACGCATCGAGACAGACAGCCAGAAAACACTGCGCAGGAAACCATTCGGCTCAGTGAAGCTGTAGATCCGCTCTTCCAGGGGGACTTTCACTTACAAAGCCTAATAGGCTGTGGAGGGCACCCTATAGCACAGTACAAGGAGAAGAGGGGAATGTGGCTGGGAGGTGAAGAAAACAGGCCGAGCGATCTATATTTCAAAGCCCCTGAACCAGAATAACTCAGACAGGCCACACAGCAGAGAGACGAAAAAGCCTCAAAACCTCTATCAAAAGAAACGTGAGTGAGCTGGCCATATGTGAGCCTAGGCTGGTGGTGCTGTGACGGGCATCATGGGTTCAGTGACCCTTGGGTAGCGTTGAGCCATTCTGATGGAGGGACGGTGTGCCACCTTTCCCACAATGACAAGGGCCATTATTGAACAGCCGGGTGCAATGTGCACAGTCCACAGGGCATGGCTGGGGGAAGGTTTGCCTGGTGGAGCTGCTGCTAACAAATCAGAGGGGCTCAGTTTGAATGGCAGCTCCAGACTCAACTGGGGCAAGACTGGCCATGATGTGGGGGTGGGGGCTCTGTGATGAGGTCAGAGCCCTCCCACAGGCTCAAGACAGACCCTGCTTTAAGCAGCTGACTCATACCAGCCCCTGGGAGATCAGTCGTCCTGCAGATTCACAGGACACAATGCAAACCCCAGTCAAATCCTTCTCAAGAAGCCAGCCAGAACTGGCCTCACGCTGAGCAAAGCCTAAAAGGTCCTATTCCTCCTGTTCCGACATCGATCGTGGTATTTTTCACCGAATTCTGCCCCCCACAAAATGGCAGCAACACCTTCCCCACCACTTTACCCCAAGCTTGGAGCCATTCTGGCAGTTCCTGCAGGTGCCCTCCAGGTAGACATAGGAGCTCTTGCTGACTTCGTAGACCGACTGGGCTTTGCAGGAAACGCATTCGAGGGACACCATGGGCACTCTTCCCTTCTTGATCAACACCTGAGGAGGAAGGAAGAGCGAGAGGACAGCTCAAGAGACACCCGTTCCATGCCTGATGCAACAAGGAGACACACATGCCAAAATGGCTATTGCTCTCAACTAAGAGGTTCACAGATGTCTTTGTGTGCAGGGCTGTGCACGGGAGCCACATCCTTTCAGCATGAGGTGGATTCTGAGTGCAGTTCACGCCGGTGCAGATAGACCAGCATGGGGCCTGTGCGTGGCTTAAGTTCATTGAAGCCTTTGAGATTCCCAGAGAGCTTAAGTGGGACAAGTCACAATGTGACCTTCTGCACAGGGGCGAACTTCCGCTTTACTGCCTAGACGGCAAGCTGCCGGGATCTCTAGAATGTGCCTACTTCCATCCAGTCGAGTCTCTAGGTCTTATCTTTCTAAACAGGTTGATTTAGAAGAGTCTGTGTATTGTCCTGGGTAGGCTGCCAAGACAGCCCTTGTTGTTTTACTAAGTACATATGTTGCTAAATGGAGGTTCTTTGCAAGATGAGGCATCCATCAAAATATAGATATCACTCCTCCTCCTGTCAAGACTAACCTATGCTCTTTGGAGCAGACGTCTAACTGGGAGAGGGAAGATCTGTTTGTATCTGTGATCAAACATCTGGCATGCATCTGCCCTTGGAAACTTCTGCAACTCTCCTTTGTTTTCTCGGACCATATCCTTGCCAGAGCCCTGGCTCAGTGAAACCGGTGACGTTCGGTTGCAAAGAGGGGCAGGCAGGACGGTGGTTCCCCACCCTGCTTGTCACAGCACTGCTCGGGGGGAGGGGGGGGTTGTCTGTGCACAGGGCCACTGGATCCATGCCTGCCTAGGTCTCTTGGGCATTCTTCCCAGGGACAGGACTGCAGTGGGCTTTGGCCCGACTTCCGCATCATCCTCCATTCCTCCCTCGTCTCTGCTGAGATCCTTTGCACCCAGCCTGGGTTTTGCTCTGAGTTTCAGGTGCTGGTGGTGGGTCTGCATGGCTCAGTGCAGGAGAACACGATTCCCCATCGGCTTTCCTCTCAGTATCACCCCCTGCACCCTCTAGCATGCCCCTTCTGCCACGCGCTGTGCGGGACACGCACTTCAGAGCCACCATTCCCCTGGACGCCATGCCTATTGTAACATTACCTCTGTACTTTTCCTTAGCTCCTTTAATCCCCTACAAAGCCGCCCTGTGCAAAGCCTGACCGAACCGCCAACCCTTGCATAATATTCTGAATGTAAAGAGAGGCCGTTATACAGACACTGTTTAATATGGCAAGCTGTTAAAAGGGAAGAAGTGTTCCACAGAGTTAAGGGGAAGAGCACTGAAGCTTCACTCATTCCTACAGCCTTTGCAAATTTCCTGTGACACTGGATTCATTGTTTTGCACTCATGCATGGAAAGTTGATAGTACGGAATGTCCTTGAAAGACCATCCATTTAATTTTTTTTCTTTATCCTCCGGCTTTGGCTTAAAAATCCAGGCCGTAAGAGTTTCCACTTTCAGAATAACTACGCTTCTTAATTGCCAAACACACCATGATGAATGTTTCTGACATGAACCATAAGTGCTTTCGGACTACACATGCGTTTGGACAGCAAAAGCAAGTATCAGCCCTCCATCACCTCCCCCTTCTAGAGCCAGTCAAGAAAGGGCTGTTAGGTGAAAATAGTTCTTAACCCCGTGGGCTGTCACATCCTCATGTTCTCCTATGCCACGGCGAGATCAGAACCTGATCTGCTGTGAGTGGTAACGACACGCAATCAGGTTATTAACATGGCACATGCAGGCAAAGAGAGACAGAGACAGTGTGATCTTAATAAAGAAAACGCTTTATCGTTGCCATCAGACAAGCTGACCGCAGAGCCGTGAAGTGTGTCCAGTAGTGAGTTCACGGACAGTACTGGCTTTAGCTCTCTGGAGGAATCACAGATAGATTATCCCCAGGGGCGGCCTTAGGGATTCTGGGGCCCTGGGCAAAAGTCAAGGATGGGACCCCCATGCTGCGTGGGGGGGGCCGCATCCTTGATTCTTGTACCTCCAGCCTCACAAGGGCTGACCACTGGCCTCCCAGCTGGGGCCACCGCCGGTCCTCCAGCTCCCCTGCTGGCCCCCCAGCCCCCCCCCCCCCCCCCGGGGCTGCCACCGGCCTCCTGCCCCCCTCACCCTGCGGCTGCCACCGGCCTCCTGCCCCCCTCCCCCCGGGGCTGCCACCAACCCTCTGTAGCTTCCCTGCTGGCCCCGCAGCTCCCCCGCTGGGCCAGTGCTGGGTTCCCAGACCCCAGGGGCCCTGCAGTCCCCCTGACCCAGGCACCCCCCCTGCCGGTTCCTCTCCCCACCCCCCGCTGGGACCACTAGTGGCCCTCCAGCCAGCCCTGCAGTCCCCCCCACCCATGCAGTCCCCCTGACCCAGGCGCCCCCCCTGCCGGTTCCTCTCCCCACCCCCCGCTGGGACCACTAGTGGCCCTCCAGCCAGCCCTGCAGTCCGCCCCACCCATGCAGTCCCCCTGACCCAGGCACCCCCCCTGCTGGTTCCTCTCCCCACCCCCCGCTGGGACCACTAGTGGCTGTCCAGCCAGCCCTGCAGTCCCCCCCACCCAGGCTACTGCCAGCCTCCCAGCCCCCCACCAGGTCCTCAGTCTCCCCAGGTAGGGCCACTGCTGGCCCTCCAGGCCCCCCACCGGCCCTGCAGTCCCCATGCCCAGGCCACTGCCAGTCTCCCAGGCCCCCACGGGGGCCACCGCTGGGTCCTCAGCTCCCCCTGGCTGTTGGGTCCACAGCCCCTGCAGAGGTGGTACAGGGGAAGGGTGCAGGGCCCCTCGCCCCCTGGGGCCCTGGGCAACTGCCCGTACTGCCCACCCGCTAAGACCGCCTATGATTATCCACAAATCTCTCTAGTAATTTTTTCTATTTCCTTCTCAATTAGTGCAGACAGCTGCAAGATCTGCAGCCCCAGATTATGTTTGTCACTGTGCTGCAAAGCCGTGGCAGGAAAGGGGCATGATGTGGGAGCTACCTACAAGTGTGGGTTTCCCTAAAGCCAGCCCACCATACTCCCCGCTGGTGCTTTGCTTGGAAAGGACAATTTGGACGTTGTCTGGTGCCCCGCAGCAGACACAGAAGCCCCATGAGGATAGAGGAGTGCCTGTGTGGTACATACAGTTTGATTTGTAGACTCAGGATTCACACCAGTCTTCCAGACAGTAAGGTCGAACGTATACTCCACATCTGCTTCTAGCGCGGCTTTGGAAATGGTGGTAACTCCTCCTGTGGCGGCACTGAAATGCAGAGAGCACCCTGCAGGCAAGCTCTGCTTGCAAGGAGAAAAGAACATTCAAACCCTCCTTTGCATTCGTGCACTTTCTATTAGTCCATAGCCAACATTCAGTTTCAGACAAAATCAGTCTTGCTGTAAATGACCCATTTCAAGCCTTTCTCCGTGGCTGGGCAGGCAGGGCGGGGTACCATTAGATACACTGTATTTTCCATCAGGTTAGTAAGCAAGTCTTGGGATGTACCTGTATTTTGGGGAACCTCCGATTTTAATTTTTTTAAGGTAATCAATTCTTTTCCATAGAATCCTAGAAGATTAGGGTTGGAAGGGACCTCAGGAGGTCTTCTAGTCCAACACCCTGCTCAAAGCGGGGCCACCTCCAGCTAAATATGTTGTAAATATGGGAAGAGAAGCCAGGCAAATGAGTGCTTACATTAACACTCAGTCTGATGCACAGGCCTCCCTATTATTTCATTTCAAAAGTGGGAAAGACCAAGGAAAAGGCCTTTCAGTAAACAAAAGCGTTCTGTGCCAATGAGACAAATATTCGTTGAGAGAGTTTGCCATGGGACTGCAAAGGGAAGTCCTTTTTTATTGGTGCCCAAGACTGGTTTGATGTGTCAACCAGCGAGGACAGTGTCCTGGGCCCAACTGGCTTTTCGCTTATCCTTCAAAAGCTTCATTTTGCCCTTGCTGAAATTGAAGGCTTTTAAATGACTCTCATGGGAGCGGGAGCAGGAGACACGTACGTCACTTAGGCCTGCTAGATTGTAAATTGGCGTCTGTCTTCGTACTGCCTGCGGAAGGTTAAAGAAACAGCAACGCTAGGAAAGCTAGCCAGGGCCACGTGCAATGGCAGATGCAGGGAGAGGTCCTTGGTTCACTGAAAATGCCCAGGGAGGTACACAGGAATGGCATATAAGTGCTAGAAGTAATCCCAAAGGATTCTGCAACTGATCTTGGGCCATCTTCCTGAGCTGGGCACTATGAATGTCACCCCACTTCCCTGGTGACCCTGCTGAGAATCACTTAAAAACTCTTCTCTCTGTGTTGTTCAGAGAGAAATCTATAATTTAGCCCTGTATAAATATTTAGGCCTGAGATGCTTTTTTGGGCTCACTACCAGGGTCTGTTTGCTTGCCCGAGAGCTAAGTTCTTTAAGATCCGCATGTAAGCAAAGAACAAAGACACAATGTGTTTCTCTCCCTGACCCACGACCAGATGGTTTTTCTTTAGTACTGTGGAGGAGATAAGGGATGTAATTCAAATGGTTTAAGGCGCAGTGAAGGTGCGATGTGTGAAGGCACAAATGAGGGCAAGCTCTGACTCCTCTTCAAGACAGACACCAGAGCTAGGCCAAGCACGTGGCTGGGAAAGTGGGGAAGATGTTCCAAAGAAACACAAACATAGGGTCACAAACTGACCGGGGCCAAGATGTGACCCCGCTCTTTACCCTCCCATGGGCTACAGAAGGGGAAGTACGAAAGCCCTCCCTCACCCCCGCCCCCCATGGAATATGGACTATATTGGAAGGCATGGTACTGAGGGTGAAGGGGTGGGCCCTACAGGTATAATTAAAGCTACCAAGAAGAAGGCGGGCGGGAGGACATTACGTCAGCACAGAACCATGGTCCGGGAAAGAGGGAGTTCTGTGGGCATACAGAAGTAGGATTGAGGGGGGAACCTCTATCGGCGTATAGAGGAATAAGTCTGATTGGTGTAACGTTCTGGTTTTAAGTTTCTCAGTAAACCCATCACAGAGTGCCTACAGATTGGATTCTGGACCATTGCCTTCTGGCAAACTGTCTGGGAACTGACAGGGACGGGGCGGGAAGTCCTAACATATGTCAACCCAGCCCCGACCAAAAAATGTGTTGTGTGCACACACACTGGACTTTTGAACCTTGGTCGGTGTCTCTACGTGCTACGGCGATGCAAATAATGATTATATTCTTTTTCAGGGCAGATTCTCTTACCTTGGAGGAGGACGTGCAAGACCACTGGTAAAGCAATGGAGTCTGTTCACCATTGTCCAAGTTAGGGTCATAGGATTTCTCGCCATCCAGGATTAAGTCCCGAGTGTTGGACCACACCCGGTACGATCCCCCGTCGATAATCGGGACAAGCTTGCTCGGCGTCACGGTCACGTTGGCAAAAATGCTCTTGGACAGCGGGGTGTCTCCAAAGGAGACGAAGAAGAGGAAACAATAGTTTCCCACTTCCAGGGCCAGCCTGGGGATGACCAGCTGGGGCCTGCTCACATCAACACCCTGCAGGTGGACCCTGTCGGAGTCAGTGAAGTGCAAACAGCTGGATGCTCTGTAGATCTCCCACAGATACTCGGTCTGGTACTTGACGCAGCCACGGAGGTCGATCTGCGCCTCCAGGTAGTTCCTCTGGGACCGTTTCATGACAACCTGCGGTGGCAGAGCTAACTCCACCTCTGGCTCCTCGCACTCTAGGACCCGGACAGTGACTGTGAGATGGGCTGTCATGAAGCTGATGAGATTGGTGGCGTTTACCTCCACCTGGTAATCTCCGGGCTTCAGGTAGGAGTAGTTGGCGGCTGCCCCCTCTGTCATTTGTGCTGGGGAGCCATCGCCAAAGTCCCACCAGAGAACAGCTTGCCGAGCACTGGGCTGCAGGGACGCTTCAAACAACACCGTCCTGTTGACAAAGGCATTGACCGGCTTGATGGAGACTTGAACGATTGGGTCCTGGACTTGGATCACGCTGGTGATATTCACACTCCCCAGGCCGTTGAAAGCACTGAGATGAATTTCTAGAAGCCCTGCAGCTGCTGGCGCGTAGGAGACACTTTTGCCCACCAAGGTGACCAGGGAACGACCTTGCTTGTTCGACAAGGAGAACTGCCAGGAGTAGGACACCCGGGAGCCACTCCCAATCTGGGCAGTGAAGGCCTTTTTTGTTCCCACTGGGATGCCCTGCTCGCAGCAGTTCACAAGCCTTAAGTCACGGATGGCTTCCAGTACTGAGATCATCACCTGTGTGAACATCTTGCTGACTTGGTTCTGTGCTGTCACCACCACTAGGTAGTCACCGGTCTCGGTGAACTCATGGGTGTACCTAGAACCATTGAGCGCCACGGAAGAGTCCCCACTGATGTTCACCAAATAGCTCACGGAGGAACCGGATGACATGCTGATCACAAAAGAGACCCGTTGCCCAGGCTCCACCACCTTCTTGCTCACAAAAAGCTCCAGTCCTTCAATTCTGTCTTGCACTGTGATATTCTTGTTGGCCACAGCCCAGCTGATGTCATTGGACACATTCAGAGCCACAGAGAAAAAGCCTGCGTCAGGGAACGTCACAGACACGGTCTGTCCAGTCCACATGCCTTTTGGCAGCTCCCACAGCCATGTTACGTTGGTCCCCTTTTCTAGTTCACCGCTGAAGGTCACCATGGAGCCTGACGGGACATAGCTGCTGTCTGGCTCTGATGTCTCAATCCTCAACCCCTCTACGGCTTCCAGGATAAAGATCCAAACTGATGCATTTGTGGAACCAATCTTGTTTTCAGCTATGACCGTGACCTCTGTAGCGCCAGGTCTTTGGAAAGAATGCAGGATGAAGGGTTCAATGGTAACAGGAGAGAAACCATCTTCCAGGTGCCATATATAGATTAGGCAAGTGCCACTGGTTACGCTGGTGCTTATGTTAACAGAGGCATTTATTGCAGCCGGATTGGGGAAGGCAGAAGGCTTTAAAAGGCCAATGCTTTCAATGAACTCCACTGTCTTGTTAACAGCTATGCTTCCCAGCATGTTGGCGGCTTTCAGGTGCATAGTGTAGTTCCCTGCTTCCAGAATGATCACGGAGAAAGTCTTCCCACTGAATGTCTGCATGGGGGTGCCATCCTTCAGGGCTGTCCAGCTGTAAGAGATGTTTGTCCCATCTCTCACCACTGCTTGCAGATGGAGCGTTTTGTTGGTTGGGAAATAGGCACCCTCCATCAGGTCGCTGCTGACGATCTGCAGACCTTCGATCTGCTGCAAGACGTAGACGTAGATGCTGTCCTGCAGGGAGCTGACCTCATTCTCCGCCGTCACAATGACGTTAAAAGTCCCCACGGACCGGAAAGTGTAGGAAATGGTGGAGGAGCCTTGGATGGGCGTGCACCTGTCACACAGGATCCAGGAATATCGGACGGCACTGCCAGCTAGGAGCGTGGCCACAAAGCTCACTGACCCATTCAATGGCACTACAGTCCTGCTGGCATTGACGGTAAGCCCCTGCAGGCGCCTCTTCACGGTAACATTGATCTTGGTCTCGTAGACACTTACATCGTTCCAGCCAGTCAAGCTGATAGCGTAGCTGCCGGTGGTATTATAGGAATGGGTGACGAACTGTCCAAACTGGTTCGAGCCATCCCCCAAGTCCCAGCGGTAGCTCACTTTGGTCCCATTCCCGTGGGCAGAGAAGAGATAGATCTGGTTCAGCTCCAAAACCCGAGTCCCATTGTATTCAATCTTCGCTACCCCGACTGGTTCTTGGACTTCCACAAAAGCAGTGTCGTTGTTGAACGAGATGTTGTTGGAGACCGAGACGGTGACCAGATAGGTGCCGGTGCTCCTGTAAGTGTAACTCGCTTCCGTCCCACCGGATCTAGCGGAATCGTTGGTCCCAAAGTCCCAGTGATATCTATACTGGTAGAGAGGCATGGCGCTGACCTGGAAATTGCTCTCTTCGCCAAGCCTCACAAACTGCTTGGGGGGAAGGAGCGTGACATTCACGATCTCTGGCTCCACGCAGACAATGGTGAAGTAATGGGCCTTGTTAACACTGCTTGAGAGAATCAGGGAGAGGGGGAAGATCCCACTGCGGGTGAAGTTGTGCGTCACCACAGGGTTCCCATACACAGTGACGTTGGATGAGCCATCTCCAAAGGTCCAGTCGAAAATGTAGTTCTCAGAGTTCCCCGAGACATATGCAGTGAGCTGCACATCAGGGTGCTCCAGGATGCAAGAGGAAGGCTCTATTTTGAGGACCTCCAGGACAAATACGCGGACAGGCACCATCTTAGAAACAGAGTTCACCGGATTCACAGCTGTCACATTAATAGTGCAGTTGATATCCTTTTCATAGATATGTTCTACCACAGGCACCATGCTCCGCAGTATCTTCCCATCCCCCATGTTAAATATCCAGGTGATGTTGTCCCCCGTCTCCACTGAAGCATTTACTGATATTGACATGCCCAGTTCCGCCACCTCATCGGAGGAAACGCTCAGCCCAGTTATCTCTTCAAAGACACGGTAGCGCTTGTGTGTCTCCACGCGGCTAATTGTGTTGTTGGCTGTCAGGGTGACACGGTACACTCCCCTCTTCTGGTAGCTGTGGATCACTCTGGATTGGTTTTCCAGGGGCACCAGGGAGCCATCCCCGAAGTCCCAGGTGTACCAGACTCCATGGGAGGAGGGCAGTGGATAGGCTTCAAAGGTGACAGGCCGGCCTACAACAAGGACATCTGCATCTGCTTCTACAGTCAAGTTAGTCAGGTAGGTAAGGACATGAACCGAGATCTGGTGGGTGAGGTTCTCAAAACTGTTTGACACTAGAACAACCATGGTGTATTCTCCTGCAAAGGAAAAGAGCAGAACATGCGCAGTCAGGTCATGCGACCATCCCAAACCTTAACAGTGCTGTGGAGGTCTCATGGGAAAGGCTAAAAACATTCTCGTTAGATATTGTTCTGCTTCGGCACCACACACGCCTGTATTTGTCTTCTTTTTTTCATTGTATCTAAGGGTGCGTGAAAATAGGATGTGCCGTGTGGCCTGCCTCCCTACAGGCCAGCCTGGCGGTTCTGGAGACAGATTCTTTTTCTATTCCTCCCCACGTAATAGCTACAGCATGGGCAGTGGCGGTGTGTGTTTCCTCTATCAGTGCCCCACAGCTGTGCCCGCCTGAACCCCAGATCTGAGGGAAGTTCGGCCTCCCTAGGCTACTCTGCTATCGGCCTATCTCCTGAAACTGCCAAGAAGGAAATCTGCCTGTGTCAGTAATGGTGGTTTCTATGATGTGGGCACACATCCAGGGAGAACTCGAGAGAAATTATTGGATGGTGACACTTTCTTCTCACTTCCAAGCTGGACTAGATTTGAACCAGTGATCCAGAGGAGAAATTAAATGGCTTCCTGTTAACAGGTTTTCACAGTCACAGATTGTCTGATCATCCAGTCCTGCCTCCTGTGTTTATCAGCAGGTTCCTTTATCTAATTCTGCCGGGTTTTGTCTGTTTATTACAGCCAGCGTCCAGCAGCACCAACGGGGAAAGGACTGTGCTCAGGGGAGATCCCCTCCGTCATTCCTTAGTGGGGAAGTGCCATGAGTTTTCTGGCACTGTTGGCCCATCTAACCTCAGTGCAGTAAGACGGCATTAACCCTTTCCCCCGAGGACATGCAAACAGAGCTTACCTGGCAACTGATAGGTGTGCGAGACGTTGTGCTCGACCACAACTTGATGGATGCTGGGATCAGGCACAAGGAAAGACTCGTTATAGGGAGGTTTAAACTGGTAACGCTCGTGACCGCCATCTCCGAAATCCCATCTGGTGAGAGGAAAGCAGATCAGACAGGAAGGCTAGAAGCCAGGCGGCACATGGCGACAGGAGCATCTTAGGGTCCTGCGCGGAACCCTGTAAGCGCCCCTCTGCCCTGCTACAGTCACAGCATGTGCCGTCCTAGTCCCATTGTGGTGCCGTGGTGACTGGAGAATGGCAGCAGTTAGAAAAAGGGAAGACGTCACTTCTAAACAATCAAACAACAGGTGTTGAGGAAGAAAGGCATTATGGGATGGACTCAGCACCCAAGACAGCGGCTGATACCAATGGGAATGGTGGGATGTTCAGACCCTCTGAACCGTGGTCTCCGTGTAAGTATCGGATGTTGTTATGGTACCACTGTGTTTAGATTTCTTCACCAGGATTTCTCGGGCTGGTCCCATTGAAACACCATGCTGCTCCAGTTCCAAAAATCGGGCATTAAAAATCCCACCCCTTCCCTGGTGCCAAAAACATCCCACGGCACAGTGAGAGCCTCCATGATTGTCTTCTCAGCAACGGAGGAACTAAGACCAAATCAAACCAGGGGCCACCTAATGAACCCCTTGCTCACTCACCCTGCCAGAGACTTCAGAATGGGTTCACCTTGAATGAGCACTGAATAAAGAAACAGCCAGAGCCTGAGAATTAGGCCCAACACCCATTAGAAATCAACTGGCCCTGGTGTTAGAAACCAGCCAAGGCAGAGCTATGCATCGTGAGACCCTACGTTTGGGCAGTTTGCAAAGGACTCACAAGAAGGCAACGTCCACAGCTGAATCGACCTGGACTCTGGCAGTAAGCTCCACAGTTGAGTTCTGAGGGATGACCGGTGGGATCTCAGACACCGTCAGGTCCTTCATCTTATTCATCTTCTCCACCGTGACGTTGTAATCAACCGTGACGTTGCTGACATGATTGGACGCGGTGAGCTGTCGGGCACAGGACAAACGGAATGGCTGTGAGATCCCCTCACCATGCTCCTGAGGGTCCAGCAGCAAGCCGGGATCTGGGTTTCACTGGGGTGGCGTGTATGCCCCACACGGGCTCTGAGAGAGCTGAGTTAGGCCAGGTGGGCCCTGTCAGCCACTTACGCAACAACGGGAGAGATTTAGGCAAGGAGGCCACTAACTGGAAGCCTGCACCTCTGAGAGGGGACAGGTGGGCTTACATGAAGCCACGGGAAAGGCAACAGAAGGAAGGCTCTGGGGAGGTATCTGCAGCCATGCCTTGGGAGAAGAGAGGTGTGGAGGGTAGGTTACAGTTACTCCCTGGGAAGAAGGAGTTTGGGGCAGGCAAACCCGGGTGGGGGAGATCCAGAAAGGAAGTGCTCCGGGAAAAAGCAGCTAAGTATGGGATAGGGAAGATGTGGCTGCTGATGAGAGGGTCTCTAGGCTGGACTCCGGAGCAGAAGGCCGGCCGGGGTTTCTCTGATGGCCACTGAGGGAGTGGCAGGCCACCATGGTGGGGGGCCAGGCCCCAGGTGGGGGGCCTCATGGTGGGGGTGGGGCTCCAGGGCCAGGCCGGGGGCCCCAAGGTCGCTTAATCCAGCCTTGGTCATAGGATGACGGAAGAGGCCTGGACAAGATGGAAAGTCACATGCCCAGTGGAATCCTCTTTCTCATGAAGCTATCGCGCTCCACTGCTAGGTGTGTTCAAAGCAGAGCTGGGTCTGGAGTCTGGGAGTGGAATTTCTGCCTTCAGCCCCTGAACTCAACACACGTACACGACTCAGACGATCCTTCCGGCCCCGAATTCACCAATCGCTGGTTGGCTTGCTCTGTCTGAGCTTTGTGCTAGCAAACTGCTTCAGCTGTTGGGCACAGGCATTCGCAGCCACTGACTGAGCAGCAGTAGCCTCCTAACGGGCAGCAGCAGGTGAGTCGCACCAGACATGACGCTGGATCCAAGTGTGCAAAGTGCAGCATCAGCGCTTCTAATGAGACAGGGCAGGGATGGAGGAGAGCTGAGGGCCTGGGGCCAAGCGAGGGGAGGTGAAAGAGGAAGGGACCAAGATAAACCATGAATACTAGAGGAGAGGAGCAACACAACATGGGAGGAGAAGGGGCAGGAAAGAAGGAAGGAAATGGGCAAAGGAAGAGAAAAGTCAACAGGGGAAAGCAAAGCACAGGAGAGAAGAGGAGTGGAATGGACAGGACAGGACACGAGGAAGCTTTCATCTTTTTTCCTTTGCAAGAGCAGCCCAGTGCAAAACTAAAACCGAAGCAGCTTTGCAGTGCAGCGAAAAACTCTTCCGACAGCTGCAGGACATAGCACAAGCTTACATTGCCATTTGGCTTGTGGCTCTCACAGGGCATGGGCAGAAATCTCTGCTTTCTCCTCAGACTGCTTTTTGCTGAGGGAACATGGGGAACCAAATGGGAAACCAGAACTGAGAGAGTGCCATGGGAGAGGCCTTGGCTTACCGAGAGCTTGTACACGGCTGGGCTTTGGTAGATAACGTTGAAAACAACGTTGTAAAACGTGAAAGATGGCTTATCGTCTACCGTCCATCGGAAAGTCACATCCGAGCCGGCCTCCATCACAGGGACGTAGCTCTGAAAGGTACGAGGACACTTTACGCTAGTGCGGGAGAGAGGCATGCGCAGAGCTTCCCAACTGAACAGGAGAGGGAACAGATTCAATCTCACAGGCTAGTTCAGGATTCATAGACAGCCACTGAAAGGACACGAAATGGTTTTTGCATCTTTTAGACTTTGCCTTTCCGTTACGGCGCTCGGGGGGAGGGGAGATACAGTTTCTAATCCAAATGGAAAGTAAACAGCAGGCTCTACTATAACCCTTCTGGTACTATCCCTCACCTAAGTTAATCTGCACTCCCCAGGTGGTCAGAAATCTTTCTCTCCGCCGCTTCTGCCTGGCACTGGGGGAGCCTGAAATCCTGTTTATTGCCGTTAGTGCAGTCAAATTTACAAGTCTCCAAATAGCAAAGGGAGAGAAAGAGGAAGAAACTTAGACTCTCAGCTGGGGCGGGAATAATAATTCTAGCTTTCGTGTCAAGGTCATTTCAAATCTTTCCTGAAATTAGTTCTTACGCCTCGGATTTCAATGGCGTTTCAGAGAGGGATGCACCCTCATCCCACTAAAAATGAGCGAGATTTGGGAGGCTAAAGTCTGCTGACATCCCAGCCGCTGGCTCCTTAGGTAAGCATGGCTCTTGCAACAACACATCCAGGAAACCTTGCCCCAAAGAATTCACAGTCTAAATTATTTTGCTCTTGAGTATCCCCCACTGCTGTCATGCCTTAAAAAAGCAAAGCATCCCAGTTAACGGGCTGCTCCAGAAAATCTGGTTTCTGATATTTCCAGAGCAGTTTTGCAAAGAATAGTAATGAGCATTCTCGGCTGTAGGCTTCAAAGCAGCTCGCAGAGGTGGGTGAGCGTGCTTAGCCTCTCTCTACAGACGGGGAAACTCAGGGAGGGACAGACTGATGTTTCACTGAGCTAGTCCATGGCACAGCTGGGACCAGTACCCAGCTCTCCTGACCACCCACTCCATGGACTTCTGTTCACAAACCATGCTTCCTTCCAGCTCCAAGAGGCTCCGATAACTTTGCAGAAGCTGCCATGCTTTTCCTGCTTCTCTGAACTGAACCTCTGACCCTTTTCACTAGGAAATACCTGACCCAAAGCCTGAATCAATCCAGTTGCACTTGGTAGGCCATGGTTGGATTCCTGCTCATCTAGAACATGTCTCGGCACAGACTTCTTAAGCTGACGGCTACAGAGACCAGCTGGTGAAGATGAAACTGAAAGGAACTGCAGGCACAGACGTGCATGTTTTCTGCCATAAGCAGCCAAAGATTAAAAGAGAGCATTTGACAGATCCGATGGGCAGTTCCCAAACAGCGATTCTTTGGTCTCTGTGCAGGGTTTAACTTTGTAGTGGGAAAAGAAAAGCTGAGAAGAGGGCTGAGGACACCAGGACAATCACAGGACTTTGATGGACTAACAAAGTATATATAGCTCCGGCTGGTAGGTGGACGGTATTTGTGATAGCAAATCAGAACTACAAAAGGAAGCCGGAGGAACATGAACAATGCACCTGCTCATTTGAGAAGTTTATGGGAGCAAGGGAAGAAATGGCTAGCTAATGTTCTCCTGTCTGGACTGCAACCCTACTGCTGGACTATTTAAGGCAGACATCACAAGGTGTACAGCTAGGCGACACACCTAATTCAGGGACATCCACGTCTTCCCCAGTGAGGAGCTGTGTTGGGAGGTTGCCAGGAATCAAAGGCCACATCTAACATGCCTAAAATGGGACTGCATGCATGGCGGTGCAGGTCCTCATTAGCCGCGTGCCTGTGAGTCGCCTTTCTTGTTGCCCAAACCCCAAGCGTTGGTGGTAAAGGCTGCGACGAAGATATTGTTCCTAACTTAACAACAGAGAAAGGACTCACCACCCGGGTGTTTAGCAAGACTCTGGTTTCCGGGTCCGGGGTCGCCCTGAGTCCTCTAATGGGCTCCTCCACTTTCACTCTGACGGTGATGTTCTGGGAGCTCGCCAAGTTCTCCACAGTGAGCACCATGGTTTTCCCGCTTTCCCCGATGCCACTCAACTCGACCACTGAGAACCAGGTGTCGTTGGTGTCCTTTGCACAGTCTGCTGTCAGCGGAACGATGGCTGGTGGACATGCCCCTTCGAAGGGGAAGGTCCGGTTCTCGCCAAGCCAGCGTGCCATCGCATTCACCCCTGAGGATATCTTCACCACCAGCGACGTGTGGTTTGCTGGCACATAGACCTTGCCGCTGTGAGGAGGAGGGTAAATGACACGGAGGCCCGACACTGGAGAAGTGACCCAAAAATTGCAAGACAAGTTGGCACTGAAGACTCCATTGTCCACTGTGGCTTTCACGGTGTAGAGGCCGGGATGCTCCAGCCCAGGGTTGTGTTGTCTGATGAGCGGTGTGATCTCTTCAGTGGCAGAGAAAACCCTGAGATCGCACACGGTGTCATTCTTCCACACTGCACTGGTGAGATTGGCAGACAGGCCAGGCACCCAGGCCGAAGAGTTTCTGCTTATGTAGTCAATTCTGTGAGGTGATGCTGTATTTGGCCGACAATGGAGGAACGAGCCTGGGGCCGCATCGTGCTGGATGCTGAAGACATCCTTAGGCCTGACAAAGATGTCTTCACCTTTAAACATCACCTGTGAAAAAAGTGGAGATTATTTTGAATCTGTGGCTTAAATTCTCAGCAGCCACTGGTATACCAATCCCTGGTCCCGAATTTGGGCAGGAGAGAAAGTTTCCCATTGGATTTACAGCCAGGATAAAGCCCATCGCAAATCCAGTAACTCAGAACACAAATCAGGAAACGTTCTTAAAATGCTACCCTAATGGCCAGTGTGAATTGGATGTGCTGTGAACTATGAGACAAACATCCATTTTATTCTACAGTTCAACCTTCTTGTTAAATGCAATGAGCATGGCCCAGTCAAAATCTGGCACAAAGCTTTGAAAACTGACCCTTGCATTCACTTTTCTGTTGCAACAAATTATTGGGAAAGGGCTCGTGGAAATTAGAGCTCCTCGGTTCTGTTCCAGATTCTGTATCATTTACCTGTGGTGTGACCATGGATAAGTCACCTCACTTCTCTGTGCCTCAGTTTTCTGCATCTGTAAAATGGGGATAATATCTGCCACACAGGTTGGACCCGGACTTCAGTAAAATAGCCCTGTCCACACATTGGTTATACCAATTAATATGCACTTACCAGATACTGAGCAGAAGTGCCAGCTGGTATAGTGAAGAGAAACTCTTTGAGGAGTTCATAGCTGACCTGGCTTTCATTGAGCCAGAGGAGGGAGTTGGTGCGACTGGAGATAGTATCATTGGCACATTCCACTGGGCTGCAGCAACTGCTTAGTGACAAACATGTATTAGTCAAGTGACACCACTGGAAATCAGCAGGGCATTCAATTAGTGTCCCGTTCCCAATATCCTGAGTAGTGGGCAATGGATCCGGACCGTTTTTTTCCTCCTCGTAACCTGGAAGGCAGGAGAAAAGAACAAATCTGATAGCTCAGGCACATACTTGTGTAGAATGAAATTCAAAACAAAATCCCCAAATACTTGAAATTCAAGATTCTCTCACATTCTTCCAGGAACTTGAAGAAGTCAAAAATGTCAATCAACTACATTGACCATGCTAGTAGAAAACTTCATTAGGATCGCACAGATGGTTAGGGGGAAAATGGCCCCTTTCCAAGCAAAGTGGGCCAATCTGACAATTAAGAGACACCTATTTCCAAGTGAAAGCAGGCCCATTTTTGGAGAAGAGCTGGCTTTGACGTTGAAAACACATTCTAAGTTTTCACAAGTTAATGCTAAAATGTCCCAATATCAATTCCTTCCCCTCTCTTCCTCTGTGACTCCTTCTCCACTGCAAATCCCTCTGTGCATTTCCCCCACAAACCCCCTTTCTCTGACTGGCTCCACCGTCCCCATCACTGCCCTGGTTCCCCTCCCACAACTCTTCATTTCCTCCACTTTGGTTTCCCCCTACCCCACCCAACATGCACGTTAACCCTATACACTCTGAGAAGAAAATTCCCCACGCAACGAGCCCATAGCCACAGTGCGGTGACTAGAGTGTCTATAGCAGGCCACTCTCTCTTTCTCTCCCCCACGTTTGCCCACTGCTCTGTCACGCTCTGTCTGACGTGGGTTGGGGGCTGTGGTGTGGGCTGGATCTCTCCAGTTAGAATCCAGGAGGGTTCCTAGGCGTCTCCCTGATTTAGACCTTCAGTCCCCTCCAGGGCTCTAACGGCTGAGCCATGGCTTAGCGCACCTCCCCTGCCACTCTGGGAGGCTAAAGAGCTCTGAAGATCTTGGCCCATTTTTTGCCCCTGTGGAGTGAAGCGCAGTCCAAAGTGGCTCCATTGTGGGGGGAGGTGGGGAAGTTTCTCACTCGATGTCTACTTCCAAAGTTCGGATCCTGTCCTGCCCAGGAGGTGCCGTGGGACCAGAGAGAAAGTGATGCTCCGGCATCCCCGGAATGAAGATGCGGGAAGCCCAAGCCATGGTACAAGGAAGGGTCTTCGTTACGTCAAGTTAATGCCAATGCCCAGCACACATTATGTGAAAACGGTGAACATCGTAAAGACCCCACCCTCCAATCGAAGGGCAAGAGTTCACGTGTGCTGAGATGTCCCCAGATGCTCAAAAGCAGGGAAGATCGGACCTCACCAGAGCCTCCTCAAGATTAAGAAAATAAAACAAAACACCATAAAGCCTCTCTAGGGCCTCCTTAATAAAGAAAAAGAAAGGCCACAAACCCAGTGTTTCAAATGAGCCTTTGTGGGTCACGTTTAAACGAACCTGAAATCAGGGATCAAGAGAAAGGAGATGTCTCACCTTCTCTGGGCGTTGGTCTGTGCACCTGAAACCTCACGTGAATGGGCCGCAGCTGTTCTTGAGTCACAAACTCCAAGGCTGTTAAAAATGCTTCATGCTGGAACTCCAAACTGGGGAACACCATTGTCTGGAAAACAAGACCCAAGGCCTTCACCTTGCTTCGCCCACCACCGAGCTCCCTCCACGGGGCTAGGATGTGAGCTCTTCTTACCTCCACAGTGTCCGAAGGAGCTGGGAGCGACGCTTGTCCTGCCACGTTTCGCACAGCCCCGGGTGCATCAAATGCAGGGTTGCCCACGTAAAAGTTGTCAGCGTTTAACAGAATTCCTGTTTACAAAGGAAGCATTAAACAAAGGCGGTGAAACACAGCAAGGCGTGTGACTGTCGCTTGGCCCTGCTTGCCCTAGATCACATCGCAGATTGGAACAGCGGCAGCTGTCATGAAGAATTGCAAAATGGGGTTTGGTGCAGTTCAAATACATGATTCCTCAATCCTCGGGGAGAGGCCCTTGCTCTTATGATTGTTACCTTTCTCTCCTCGCTGGGGCTTTGATGCCTTTCCCATCCTGAGTAACTAGCGTTTGCAGAGTTCCTACCGTGAAGACAGAGCTGCGCAATAGTCAGTGGTTTAGGTTTTTGGGAATCCTGCAAACCCTGCCTGTCCTCCTTCCCCTGGGGTCCATGTCCTCTGATTTGCTTTGAAATCTGGAGTCTACATAAAGCCCTCAAAACCCCAGGTAAAACTCAGCCAAAGCCACCCGGTTTCCATCGAGAAAACCTAATCTAGCTCAGGTACTGCACCAGTGAGCAGCTAGGCCACCTTCACAGGCTGCATCTCTTTCCCTTACCCTTCATCTGAGTCCACTCCCACCTTATTCTCCACACCCCCACCTGTCTTCCATTCCCTCCCGCTGTCTTCCAGCCACTCTCCGTCCTCCTGTTGCCTGTTCTCTGGGGGATGTGTTCTTCAGCTCAGATGGCTTCTTCCCACAGTGGACTCTTCACTCAGAGTCCCCCTGAAATGTGGGTACGGCGCCTACAGCTGGAGCACATTCTGACCTGGGCGGAGGCCCACACAAGACTTGTCACTGGCTCCCCAACTTGTACATGAGTTTCGGGGGCTGTGCCAATGAAGGGAACGTTTGCAGCCCAAGCAGACAGCACGCTGCGGGTGCAGAAAAGGCATGCAGCCACCATGCGGTACCCACAAAGCAGGAGGCTGTCAGAGAGACAGGAACCAACCCTTGGATGGCATGGCGAGCTCAGCGAAGCCTATGCTTCCCCATGTGATCTGCCAGCTCAGGGAGGGCTACAGACATCCCCACGGAGCAGGGATGGACCTTGTTTGCTAGCAGACTTTTTGGCTATTTCTAGATTAGGGGAGGATGGCAAGGTTCACTAACACTGATCTTCTCCCTAGTGCAGCTGCAACTCAAAGCTGACCCAGGAGCAGCGCTAATCCTGCCTTATCCTTCAGCTCTTTTCTTTTGTCAACGAACCACTGAAGGTACAGCCCCACAGCAATAAAAAACCCACAGCAGCAAATCCTGGAGTCAGCTGTGAGGCTAAAAATAGCAGTGTAGACACGGGGATTTGGTTTGGAGTCTGGGCTGTGAGCCCCCCCCGAGGCAGAAGGACCTCAGGGTCCAGGCTGATCTCTGAGCTAAATCATCTCCACCACTGCCACCATTCTTTTACTGGAGGCCAGATGCACCCTTAACGTGCAAACTGAAAAAGGAAGTCTGGGGGAGCCGAAGCAGCAGCCAATAAAATAATACTAAATGCCTGTGTAAAGTGCCCCCCTTTTATGCTGAGACAACTGGGGGCTGCACAAGTGGTTAACAAAGAAAATGAACAAATAATGAACAAGAATGTGGTGCAGCCATATTATGTTCTGTCTTCCTTCCTAACCTCCCAGGCATGATAGAGAGTTTGTTATTATGGAGGGGGACCGCGCACATCAAGGCCCACGGCCGGCTTTCTCCAAGACGTTTTCCCAGTGTTTTATTAAGAATACGAGGCCACGTTCCTGAGGGATCATTTAGTGCATGGATATTTTTAGAGAACATTTTAGGCAGGCGGGTACTGCTGCAGCTCTATCAATGTGCAAGATTCCTGCGTCAAAACCCACAAGAGCCGCACCAATTTACGGAGCGTCATTTGGCTGTTCGGCGACTCACGTGTCTGAGTTACAAACCAATGGTTTCCCTGCTTACTAGGGCAGATTTTACATGAGCTAGTAATCTCTCTCATAGACCTGTCTGCACAAACATGGCTCAGATGCTGCCGTGGCGAGGCCTAGCTAAGTAAAGGACAGATGGACAGACAGACACACAATCAGGCTGGTGTGCGTGCAAATGTGCAGACTATTCTATGCACTCAGGGGTTAGTGTCCGCATATATTGTAGGTGGCATTTACAACAGGCCCTTTGGCCCACTCCGCCTTCCTTCTGGAGGCTCTGCAACACATGCTTTTACTTCCAAAACATATGTAAGCGACTCGGAAATTTCCAACTTCCAACTGACAAAGCTGATGATTAACCAGGAAAAAATAAAATAAGGCCCTTCCCTTTGAACTGACACATGCCGGTACATAACACACCCGCCTCCCCACGGGCCCCAGATGCAGAGCGCCCACCTTTCGGCTTGTACTCGCACACGTAGCTGTGCTTGGCCATGCACAGGTCTGTGTTGCACTGGCCTGTCGGGCCCATCCGGACGCAGTGGTCAGCATTTGATGGATGGGGCTCTCCTGGCAGCCAGTTCTGACAGCTCTCCAGATTAAATCCTTCGCCCCTCTGTTGAGCTCCAGCACTTGCAAAATCGTTGAATCCAATCCAGACATCAAGGCCCCTTGAAAAAAATGTGAAAGAACGCCAGAAAATTTCAGGAAATCACAAGCACTAGGAGGATCTGGGACAGATGCCATCTACGGTTCTCAATGAAAATAACCCTAACAGCTTCCATCCATGGGGCAGACAATGTTTAAAGAGCTCCTTTAATTATGAAATGATCGTGACACCTTTTCCACTGCAGAACCCAATCCTTGAAAGACAGTCTCCTAAGACTGACCTGCTCATCAGTTAAAGCATCGTCGTAAAGGCATTTCATTCATAAAGGCAAGCTGCCTCCCAAAGAGCTCAGATGCCACGGTGATGGGTGGGCAATCAGAATCTGCAGTATAATAATGGAAGAAAGCTGTGACTATGTAGGAATTTCAGACACGGCGTCGAGCTGCCCTGGGAACCCTGCTGACGTCTGGCACAGAACCTGGATTCTCCTGAACAGGTGCATTCTAATAAAGGAGAGTTTCCAGTAACATTTCGCCCACAGGAACCTCTCATTAAGAAATGCTACTCCAGTAAGAACTCCAGCTGGAAATGGCAACTGATGCAGAGGTTAACATGTTACTATGATAGATAGTTAAAGATCCTGGTCTGTGACCAGGAAACATATAGATTATGCATCACTGACCACTGGAAGACAGCAACATCTAGGGCAGAATACAAGCGCAAAGTAAAGCAATGAAGTGCAGAAGAATGTCGTCTACAATGGAAAGTGCCAGGATCATTCTGGGTCAATGGAATGTAACTTCCCAGTTTGGAATTTTGCAGGCCCATCAAAGGTGGCTCTTGTGAACAATCCTATGGGATCACGACTGCTCACTGGCAGTCAGGACCTCTGCTTTGTATCTCACGCAAAAAGATGCTGCCCTGGTGCAAAGTCACAGCAGAAAGCGTCACTTGTTGGCCCTTCACAGCAACACCTGAACCACTGATCTTCTTCTAGAAGGTGTCTCTTCCAAACAGCACCCAAGCCCAGCTCTGCTGAACTTCCAAAATCAGAGATGCTCACAAGGTGTAGTACAGCGACTATGCAAAGAGCAGCGTAGGCAGATAATTGGTGTCTTTCCACTGCCATCTCGGCACCAGATGGCCAGGTGATTAATGTGGTCATCTTGAAAAATGGCAACGAAAACAACTGATTTGCTGCCACCAGTAAAACCCAATAGAGTTTTTCCTTTTTGAATTTCCTTTTCTTTCAAGAAAGAAAGGCTGGCTTCTTCCCCTGGCCCCTCCCTGGCTATTGATTCCAGTGCCGATAAAGGTGCACCAGGGTAAATTCTACCATTTGAAGGAGGAGCTGGATTGCACCTTCTTTATTACAGCAGTAGCATTTCTTGAGAACTAAAGAACGTTCGATTTTGGGTCAGCGGAGGAAGAGGAAAAGGTATGGGGGAACTGGTTCACAGGGCACTGGTTCTCAGTGGAAGAACTAGTTCATAGCACACTTGTTCTGGGAAAGATGATCAAATGATGGGAGAGGGGAAGAGAAAAGAGTGGCCATAACTGAACTAATGGGAAACAGATTTTTGCTTCTGTCATTTTCCCACAAGAAACCATGGAAGTCACGCATTCCAAAAAAACATGGCTTAGTTCATTCGTCTTTTATCGCCAGGGAAATCACATCCTGGAAGCATCTCATTCATGTTTATCTGAACGGATTAATAAATAAATAAATAGAATGGAATAAGGGAGCCGGAGTGGAGAACAATGAGCTGCAGCAGCTGGGAAACAGCTTGGTCGGCTCGCTCCTTTCTATGTCTCGTGATTTCATAGCCCCCGCAGTCCATCAAAAACCCTGCACGCAATGCAAGCTAAATCGGCACACCGAGGGACCAGCTCCTAACTCTTCAGAAAGGATGGGCTCCTCTCACTTGGCCGTGTTTGCAGCCTCGAGAGCAATCCCACTGTGAAGGGAGCAAGACAAGAAAACAAGCTGGGGAGAAAGACCGTTGGGCCTAGGGCAGGACTCTTTGAAAGCTACGTCACATGCAGCTGCTCCAATCTGGTGTGCTTTCTGGGATGTGTTTATTAAGAAGCCCCTGCCAACATCTGCATCTGCAAGCTGTCAGGCCCCTGGCGCTTCCCATTTAAGTCGGCTGGTTGCAGAAAGGGCGTCTATGGGGTGAATCTAATCAAAGGCTGACGCTTTCTGTGCTGCCTGTTTAGCAGGCAGGGGCTGTGAGGTGGAACAGAGGCCTTCAGAGCCCAAAGCCTGGGGAAGCGGGCTGTTCTTTCTCAAAAGGGGTTAAGGGGGCTGGGGTCCAGAGCTGACACCATGTGACTGGACGGCTGTGCAACACTCAGCTGAGAGAGGCAGAGTCCTTTCTTCTAGTGCTGGCAGCTTTCTAGTGTCATGATAACGCCTGTAACGCTCTGCAAACGGCACACAGAGCATGGCTGAGCAGGGAGGGCAGAAGGAAAGTTGGGGGCATTGGGAAATTTTAGCTAAGGAACACAGAGCAAGCTCTGACCCTCACTAAAAGGGCCAGTGATTCTTAAATGCCCACAGAGAACAAACAAGATCTCACATTCCCACCGTCTCTTTCAAACAATCCATAGGCAGTAAACCTGCATAAAATGCCTCTCTAGTGGGACTTAATTCCTAACAAACTAAACCAGGGTCACAGTATGGCTGTGCCCGTTCCACTACCTTCCCTCTATTTACTCCGTGACTACCTTCACCCAGACGCACATGCCCAGGACCTTGAGTTTTTTCTCACTGATGCAGTAAGCCTGATCCAGCTACATCCTGGCATCCCCCAGGACCGAGCACACATGCTCTGGGATGCTAGGTTTGGGATGAATGGCTGCAGTAACCATGACATGTTGCAGAGCACAGATGCCCTTTGGATTGTGGGACATCATCAGAACAGCATGAAAGTGACCCACAGACACCTGAGATGGCAACCCTGCCCACCACAGATCCCAGCTGCTACTGCCCTCACTCACCTGATAACACGAGAGACCAAGAAACTCTTCATCTCAGGGCTGCTCACAAAAGCCAGGTCCCCATCACCTTGGACCTGACAATGCTGTTGGGCCTCCAGCCACTGGGCCTTCTCCACGACCAGCTGGTAGCAATGATTGTTGCCAGGGAAGACCAGGCCATCGGACGGGCACATTGGGTGAACCACTGGAGGAGATAAACCAAAGCATGACGTCCCTTCTATGGACAGGCATTGAAGGATGGGGATTCCCCACTCATCAGAGGGAGCCCACGATGCAAGTGTAAGCGTGTGATTATGTCTCTCTCTACCAGCTGGCCCACAGAGATGACCAGGAACCTACCAGAAGTCGCCCAGCCCACTGTCTTTGTCCCTGAGCTCCAGCAGCAAAGGCGGCTGCAAATTGGTGCTGAGGTGTGGGCTCTTACCCCATGAAGGGGCTGCCCCGGGTAGAGGTTGTTTCATGATTTAAGGCATCCGAAAACATGAACAAACCAGGAGGAATTCAGAGAAAAGTGAATCAGGAAGAGCTAGGGGAGGAGATGAGGAAGAGAATCTAGAAGTTCTTGGATACTGTCATGCTGAAGGCCAGATGGGCATGGAAATGCCAGGGTTCTCCTGGCACACCTAGAGAGAGAGACCGGATGACTAAAAAGGTGCTCGGGGGGAATGGGAGCAGCCTGGAGACTGAGAATGCCCTGTCTATTTGGGTCTGGTTCTCCAGTGTCCCATGTCTTGTGCCCTCCTTTCCACCAGTGCAGTGTGGGTGCAAAATGCTGCCAGACCATTTTACTGTGATTGGCAGGGGTGTATCAATGCACAAGAGGCCGGGCAGCCAGGCCCTTGATTACCAGGGCTGAAAAGGAAGGTCTTTAGAGAAACCAGTTCTCCATGTCATTTCTCCCTCCTCCCAGCTCAACCAACCCAACTTCAGCAAGCATCTCATCAGCCAAACTCCACTCACCTTTGCCCGGCTCTTTGTTCTCTGCAATAATGCTATACAGAGCTGTTAGGCCGGTGCCAGCTCTGTTCCTGATCCGGAGGTCTAGGCTTTCATTCGTCCGGAGCAAGGTAGGACATTGCAGTTCCGTCATCTCTGGGGGAGCCACCACCTCCACGTCCGTCTGCACGGAGCTGACCCTGGTGCCCACAAAGATGGTGACGCTGACGTTGTAAGTCCCGGGCAAGGCATACTGGTGCAGTGCCATATTTCCAGTGGTGTTGAGAAGTCCGGATCGGTCCCCGAAGTCCCACTGTAAAGTGCTGACGGGGACTGGGATACTGACATTGAAGGCCACCACGTGGTGCAGGCCGTGAGAGCCGTGAGGTCCTGTGAAAGAGGCGTGCAGCTGTGCCGGGAAAATAGAGTGGATGAGGGAAGGGCCGCCGGAGGCCCGCCCGGCAGAGCGCTCAGTGCAAAATGGCAAACAACAGGAGGAAGAATTTGGTTCAAGGGCAACGCCGCACACACACTGCTCCTGGTCACTGAGGCCGCTGTACTCCCGGCCTTCCGCATAGCAGCGGGCGCCGCAGACCTCCTCAGTGAGGTTTGCGGAAAGAAGAGGCGTGAAGAGGATGACGGACTCGGGAACCCCTGTGTAGTTGTTGGTCACACACGCTATGTAACGAGCGCCTGGAGAGGAAAGAACCATGACCCTCAGTAAGGAACCTCACCATACCTCTGCAGATGGACTGCAGAGTTTCAATTCTGAGCATTTCCTATTGCAGCCTTGCATGGGGACCCTTTAATCCATCCATGGCGTTTGCCAGTGGCGGTGACAGGGATACCCGGCCATGAGGAAAGATTTATGGAGCAACAAGGCGCAGTAAATAAAGGGGCTACAGAGAACATTTCATTCCCACAGGGTACGAAGCTGATGTGAGTGAGCGTGGCTAGTGCATGGGAGATGGTTCTCCTCCTGCTTCTGCCACTGAGTCTCTGCATGGCCGGGTGTAATTCACTTCACTTCACCCTGCCTTGGGGATCTGAGTGATAAGTACCCACCAGCACTCAGGCCCACAGAGGGCGTACACACTGGCACCCCAAAAAGGACTGTGTGGGTGATGCTCCTGCTTTGATTTCCCATGCCAGACCTGTGCTGTGAGTAAGTAGAGGGACTAAACCTCCCGGCTCATGGGTGCATACATAGAGTCACAGCTGATCCCATTCCCAGGGCAGCAACTCATTCACTTGTGCATTCCCAACACTTGACCTGCTTGAGAGGGGTGGGTTTTTCCCTGCCACAAACATGCACTGATTTTGCAGCATGCACAACCTCAGCCCAGCTGGGATTTCCTTGCCTCCCATCCAATTCTGCCCACGCAACTGAGATGTGTTTACTGGTCTGTTTCTGACTGTTGCTACAACATATCCCCTGAAACATCTCAACAGTGCTGTCCTTGTGTCCGTTGCCCATAATGATCCCATCTGCTCTTGCTGTACAGTCACGATGCTCCCTACCTATTACTAAGAAATGCACAGGAAAAGCCCCTTGTTCTGATTCTCGATGCTAGGAAAGTCCCTGTTGTTTAAAAGACCTACCCAATCACATCCCATATGCCACATGTGCTCAGCAATAGCCATGAATAACTGCTACTATTTCCCAAAGCGAGACCAAGCAGGAGAGCCACTGTCTTTTATTGGGCCAACGTCTGTTGGTGAGAGAGACACGATTTGAGCCACAGAGAGCTCTGCTGTGACCTCACCCACCTTGTCTCTCGAATGTCCTGAGACAAATACGGCCACGACCGCACTGCATGCGACAGTGGGATTTCCCAAACCCATTCAGTGCTCCACATGTTCTTCTCCCACCCTCTTCACCACAGTATCTGAGCACCGGCCAGTCCGGCTGGAGTGATGTGACTTACATCTGTCGTGTGGTTTAGTTTCTCTCCTGTGGGGGAAACTGGTGTGTGCAGTGAGCAGTGTGTTTTGGTAGGACTGGGTATTTTTTCTGATATGCCCCCACTACTCTGTGTCTGTTAGAGCAGGTCCGTCAGTGAAACGCCTCTAACACTTGCACTGAAAGGTGAGGTCCAGAGTTCCCAAGGGAGTTTGCTCCACAGGCTTGGACCAGCCCCTGTCTCCCACACAGACCAGCTTTCCCTGACGGCAGGAAGGTCCATCGCACCGGGGAGCAGAGATGGTGGTCATCATCTTTGGGACGCCGCAGAGGAAAGTCCATTGTTCAGATTCGGCAAAGCAGTTAAGCAGATGCTCAACTCCCTCCTTACTCAGCACCTTTTCAGTCCCGTTGACTTCAAAGGGATTTCAAATAGTTAAGCACATACTAAAGTGCTTGGATGATCTGGCAGTTGCTTGGTGGCCTGTGAGTAATGAGTGGACTGGTCTCAGCCCAGTTCTCGGTGGGTGGGGACTCGCGTAAATGAAGTCACAAGCACAGCATGCACCGATCTCTGCTTTCAGCAGAGAAGCTGAGGAAAAAATAAGGGTGAAATGCAGTGCACATATAGAGGAAAACATCATGCGACTATCGTGTTGGTGGAAGGTGCTGGCTGCTGGGAGAATGAAGCCTGCTCTTCGTCCGTACCACAGGTGTGACATGGGCCACTGGACCACAAGCTTTCCCAGTCATTGCCCCACCAATATGCCTTGGAGGAACCCGCTCTAGGGGTGAGAAAATAGCAGCTTCCTCCCCCTGGTCCATTCAGTCCTTAGCTTCTCTACTGAGACAGATAATGGAGGAGCCCTATTAATACCAGCTGCCAAGTTGGTTTTCTTGATTTGGATTCCAGTCCACCAAGACTTGTCTGAGATTCACCAAGGAGCCATGAGCTGAGACAGATTTACCCCTCTACTGAGTGAGCTAGATGAGATCTAGCTGAGGTGATTCCAGGGATAGACGAATACTTACAGAAATAGCAGTTTACATGAGATTTACCTTCACCAGAAACCAGAGCCCAGCCCCCTTCCTTACCACAAGTAACATTGGTGAAAGAAACATTGAAAAGAGGAAGGTCTGCCACTTCCGGAGGCTGGGCACATTTTGTATCCAATGGCCGAAGAATGTTAACTTTTCTTTCTTCCACCCAGCGGGGGAGCCAGGAAAGCTTGCAGTCACAAATAAATGGATTCAGACTTAAGTTTCTAGAACAGACAGAGTGGAGAAAGATTATGCATTAACTTGATAATGGGAACCACACGATAAGTGTTAATTTCACCATCGTAAAAATCCCCCTGTTCCCATCTGCACCACACCAAGGGAATGCTTCATAAAGAATCACTAGGGGAGTTAATGAATAGAGAATCAAGCAATAATTAACACGATTTTTCTAAAGGCTAGAATTAGGCAAGTACTGCAAGCACTTATTTTTCCTGCCTCTACAAATAATTGTTGCAATTAGAAATAAATTACAGGCATCATCTTATATTCAAAATAATCTGCCATCTACCATCAGATGGTTGCAATGGCAACCTCTGTAGCTAAGGAAGATTTTTACAGTATCATTAAAAAAATCTGAGAATAAAAATGATTGGTCAAAAAAGAAATGCAAACATGGTGGCAGTTTTAATGAAAAGATGGAAATGTTAACTGCAGTTGTGTTTGGCCTAAATTGTAGCCTTCGGCGTTCAGCTGAAACAAGGACAGAGATGGGAAGATGGTTGCATAACCGATTGTAGATGGGCTGCTGGCAGGTCTCATTAAAAGCACACACCTCTGCTACTTGAGCTAAAGGATCAAATCTCCTTTCTCCTCCATGTAGCAAATGTACTGCTTGCTCCACCTCTGCGCCAGCCCATAGAAGACAAGGACCCACCTGCTCCTATATGTGAGCGCTAAATAGTATTATTACTACTGTCAAAAATGGGCCTAACCCTCTCGAGGAGCGAAAGTGTAGAGTGAAAAGTGATTCCTTCTCATTTGCACATTCCGCTTGCAGAGTACCGTGGGAACCGGTGAGTGAGTTCTACTCTTCTTGGCTGTTTTAACGATTTCAAGTGACCGCGGCTGTAAACATGTCGATTTCACCTTCCGAGCCTATTCATTTTGGGTAAACATTTTCAAAAAGTGACTTTGGCATCCAACTACCAGTTCCCGGAGTCCTGGTTCACTAGTCCTGCCGTCGTCCCCAGAGCAAGAAGTCAAGCAGGGATTTAGCATTGCCACTCCCAGCCATTTTGATTTTCTTGGGGTCACACACCTTGGAAATGCTGAAGTGAAAAAGACGCTTGTGCAGTTCCCAACTCACTGAGGGCTTGTCTACACTGACGAGGGGGATGAGAACAGCTCCGCCCACTGAAGTGCTGCACCGTCACTCCCCTATGGGGCCAGCGCGGTCACAAACGAAAGGGGCCCGAGTTTGGGTTCACTTCATCCTCTCTTCAAACACGACTGCACTCTTGTGAACCAGTAGCAGTTCGGGAGCACTGCCGCATCCCCGTGGGGGAGCTACCAGCAGCACATCAAAGCGCACAGCTATTTACAGCATCTGCGGGGCAGCGAAGATGTAGCCGAAACGTACAGCACGTGTAGATGTACCAAGCGAGCTTTGACAGCAATAATAGCATCCGACCCCAGCCAGGATCCTGGATATGGATTCAAGTGGCTAGCCCACGCTGCTGTGGATTGACGGCTGTTGTCGGGAGCTAGCTCGCTCGAATAGGTCCACACGCACTGCCGTCAGCCTGTGTTCTACTCGCAGCAAGTGAGCTCAGACGCAGCAGGGGCCGGGAGGGAGGGAATTCGGAAAGCATGAGCCGTATTCAGAGAGCGGAAGATTAAAGAACAAAAACTTACATGTCGCTTAAATTAAATAACTTATCAAATATTCCATCTTCTAAGGTAGAAATTTTGTTGCTGCTTATATCTCTGCAATGCAAGGAAAGAAAAGTTTAATAATAATTCGCCATTCTAAGGATAAGCTTTTTGCTGTTGAGGGCGATGAGTCACCCCGGGCTTTGGACAGCGGGCCGGGGCGGGGAGGTTCTGTTTTAGGATTTTTCGTCTCAGAGGACACTCTGGCTAGGAAGGCATAGCCATTAAAGGCCAAGCGCACAATCCTCCCATCCACCCTTTCTGGTTCTAGGAGGGGGGAGAGTCCTAACTAGCAGATGGAAAGAGATGCTGGTCCTTACGGGCCCTTGGCAGCGCGTCTTTTGCAGGGACAGGGCCTCTTTAAGGCTGAGGTTTTGGGAGAGGTAGGGTAGGGCAGGAACACATGACCAAGGCAGGTCATGTGACCGAGATGGGCACTATAAAAGAGGCCCGGGTGGTGAGCTGTGGCCAGTAGGCGGGCAAGGGCTCAGCGTGGGGATGTGGAGTGGGGAAAGGAAGCTGCTGTTACCTGTGTGCACAGCTGTGCAAGAGGGCTGGGAGCTCTGGTCCTCAAACTTTCTACCCCTTGTGCTCCCCCCGTTCCCCTGTCTTTGCCCCCCATCCCTCCCCAGCTGGGGCTAGGAGCTGGGCCATGGTCAGGGGGCTGTAGTTGGGGCTGGGGGCTGCAGCAGGCCCCGGCGGCTGGGAGCCAGGGGCTGAGAGTGGGGGCTCAGAGGAGGGGGTGAGGCCTCCATGGCTGGACCCATAGCAGAGCTCAGGGCAGAGAGGGGCTGGGTGGCACTCCTTCCCTGCCCCAGAGGGGTGGGCCCGGACCCGGCTATGCCCCCCTAAATGCTCCTCCCGGAGGCTGTGCCCCAGCGATGAAAGGCCTCTGCCTTGGAGGGAGGGGGTCAGGGTCTGAGACAGGGCTGCAGTGTGGCGGGGGGGCTGCCCACGGCTGCTCTGAAGTAGCCCGGAGTGAGCTGGGATGCAGATGGGAGAGGTTGGAGGGAACGGCTCTTGCAAGAGGGAATCCCTCAGGGCTGGAGCCAGAGACAAAGGGGGAGACCAGGATCCCCCCCCCACCCCCCCCCACACACACACACACTTTGCTGGGCCTGATACAAAGGTGAGGGGCAGCTAGTTGCTAAATGAGAGCTGTGTGAGCCTGGCACCAGGGGCTGACGGACTTTCTAAGGCAGCTAAAGTCCTGTTGAGCCCAGAGGGATGTGAGCCAGGACTTGTTCAGGCTTCTTCTGTTGGACTTCGATTTACCCTGGACGACGGGAGGCCTGTAGCTTTGGACAGCAGCACCAGGAGGACCTACGAACCCATGGAGGGTACCAGGACAAGAGAGGAAACTGAGGCATCGAGCATCGGATGATGGGTCAAGGTAAGCTGACCGGCTTGTCCCGGGATGCTCTCTCTTTCTTTACGGCGGGACTATTTCTTGTTAATGCCACATGGATTTGGTGCTACTGAAAGGTGCCAGCTTGGCCCCCTAGAAACAGATGCCTGTCTTCACCCCCAGCTCATCGCAGCCCTTCCCTGGGAGGATCCCCACTTTTAGGCCAAAAGGGGAGTTTGGATCCCATGGGGCGCTGCACCGGACTCTTCGCTGGCGCTGCCAAATGCGCTTGGTTTTTTTAGTGCTGGTTGTGGTGGTGGGTTGTGTGTACCTACCCCCTAGTGGGACCCCAGGGACCCCGAGGGACCCCAGCTTCTTCCCTCTGGCTAGGGAGAAGCCACCAGCTCCTATCAGCTCTAGTTTACATTTGACCTGAACAGCATTCAAACCAGGGCCAAAGGGACAAGCCACAGCCGTCTCCCTTTCCCAGCAGCCTTTGGTGACACCAGTGTTAATGGAACAACTTAGAAGAAGGCAGCTGAGCTTTTCCGGAGAGTCTAAGGAGTCAGTACTCAACGCCCGAATTCAATGGGATTTGGGCACCGAGCTCTAAAACCCTTTACGCCCACCCTGAAACACTGCTACCCCCACTACCAGTCCTTTCCTATGCCCCCATTTACAATTATTTGACCTCCCATCCGCATGGTCGTTTGGGTGAATCAAATTGTATCTGAACTCCTGAATCCCAAGAGAGTGAAGCAATGATTCCCTAAATCATACAGCTAGATGCGCTCTGCAAATATTCTGTACTGGATAAACCAGGTTTGTGTCAAACAGTAAAGAGGGGCGTTGGATGCATTTGCGCTTTGGGCGTAGGGGATAGAGGGCCAGGCAGGTCAGTCAAGAGTCGCTTGCCAGGCATCAAAAGGGATTTTAGATAATTGCTCAAACATGCCTTGAATTTGCCCTAAGACTACAAAGGGGTAACAGGTACTTACAGTCTTGCCAGGGAAGTCAGATGTTCCAAGTCCTGAACATCTAAAACGGTGATCTTGTTGTTAGAGAGATCCCTAGAGAAAGAGAACGGTGCCCTTTAGTGTCATGCAATTTCATTTTGTCTATCACCAGCAAGGCCGAGGAACGCCTCTCTCCAAACTCCAGCCAGAATTCAGACAGAAAGTAAGTTCCTGGTGTATTAAAAGGGAACAATTCTCCCAGCCAGCAATAACACTTTCCCCAGCTATAAAGCATTCACTGCTCCAAGCGTTGTGTTAGGGCTTGATATGAATTATGCGGGCCTATCACTACACACGAGGAGCCCTTCTAACATTTTTAAAGCAAAATAATTAGAGGCATGACAAATTTATTACTAATTCCAAGGCTCTGGTTTAAAACTGGAGTCTAAAAGAGGCCTCATAAAGAAATTACTTTAAGAAATAATTTTGACGAAGTAGTTATTAGGTTATACACAGAATTTTCTGTGGAACCATCAAGGAGTGTTACCAGTGTCAAAGAACTGGTAATTAATTACAGGAGTGACACGTTCAACTTAAGGGAAAAAAATCTTTTTTAATGACTGCAGAACTTGGAGGAGGAGTAACAAAATAGTTTTTTGTTAAAGTAAATACAGGGGCCGTATTGAACTGTGTATAAAGGAACCCTAGGAAAATAACCATTAAAAACCCTCCCCTCTCGTATTCAAACTGAAACTATTTCCAAAACCCCATTCACTTGACGCTGTTTATACTGTTCCATTTACGTCCCAAATGTTTTACTGTCCCAGCTAAGTGACATTTAAAAGTAAACATAAACTAGCCAGTTTCCACTTTCGGTTCCCAAGGAGTCTCATTTCCTACCCCTTCACCCAATGATGCTGAGGAAATGACACTGGGAAGAAAACAGTTGGGTTTTAAAAAAAAAAGGGGGTGGGGTGAACCTTTTGCAACCACAAGCTTAAAAAAAATAGCAAAAACTTGCAGTTTGTTAGGTTTTACAACACATGATAAAACCTATGGTGGGAACCTAAAATACTTCACTGTGTCCCCTTAATATAGCAATCGAAGAGCTGCCTGTGTTATTAACTAGTAGTAAATCCCTCAGTTCTCTAAGATGTTTGAATGCTGATCCAGTACACTATGACATTGCAGAGGGGGTTGGAATAAACACAATGGGCTGATCCTTCGAGGTGACCTGAAAAAATCAGGCCCATGGTACAGCTCTCCAGGCTATGTCTACACTCGAAAAGTTAAGTCGACTTAACTTTTCTAGTGTAGACATAGCCCCCTGTTGACCTTATTAAGTCGACTTAACACTTTAAGTCGACTTAATACGGTCGATTTAGGCGCTAATCCCCGTCCACACTGGCTTAAGTCAACCTAATAAGGTCGACTTAAGCGTTAAGTCGACCTAAAAGGAGGGGTTATTAAGTCGACTTAACTTTTCCTTAAGTCAACTTAAGGAATGCCCAGTGTGGACGCGGAGTAGTTTACGTCGACTTAAGTCGACCTAACTTGTAAGTGTAGACGCACCCCTAGGTTCCAGAAATTTCACTTAAAGAATAAAATTCAGAGCCCTTTTTTGTTTTTAAAAAAACACCCTAAACTCTCTCCTAGGGCATTCCTTGTGACTTCCTTGGCTACCTCAGCCCTGATTTCAGTCCACAAGGTCTCACCCTCCTGACGGATTGCTGGTCTGACACCTAAATTTGGTCTATATTTTTTAAACTGATCACACAAAGTAAAACCACAGTCCAAAATTCAACAATCCTCTCAAATGACGGACAGAAAACTGCCCTGGAACCACAAGGAATGTGGGGATGTTGGGAGACTAGTGAAGGGAATGCCTAACGAGCATTTCTTTGGGGACGTGAGGTTTCTTTACTCAGACTTTCACTGGGTTTTTTTTCCTCCAAGCTAATAGCATATTTAGAAGGAATTTCCAGCAGTTGCACCGAAGGATACCTAAGCGTTGCAAAACAAAAATTAATAAATGCACGAAGGCAGAAGCCGACGAAGATGTTTGACAAAGCCACCTAGATTTCCCTTCTCAGACTAGCCAGATAATAGCACCCTTTGCTAACCTCTCACCAATGTGCATGTGCACTCTGTGTAGGAGGCGTTAACTTCCAGACATCAAGGTTACCTCCAAAGCCATTACGACTCCCACTCACAAAAATTAGACAGCTTAGGATTTGGATCCCTGCTCAAGACAGGTTTGAGATGAGAGGCTGTTTCATTTCTCTAGTCTATCTTCCTTGGATCTCTCCTTGCACCTAGATTGCCATACCACCCTGTAATTATCACATCGCAGTGTGATTCATTGAGGACAGGTATAGAGTTCAAGGGACACTTCTGCATTGCGTATAAATAAATGTAGTCTTTCCTTGCTAAACATGTTGCAAAGCCTGACAGGAAACGATAGCTTCATGAAGTTTCAAAAACAATGAAAATAAGACTTTGAGGTGGATGTAAATCTTCTCTCTTCGGTGCTAGAGGCTTTGTACTGCCAATCTGACGTGTTCTAAAACTGTGAGTCAGGCAACAAGTAAACTGCAAGACTGATTTAAATATGCTGACATTTTAAAAATATGGTTTTTGGTTTAACTTGCCTCCTGGTTTTTGAGCCTTTACGGATCAAGTGTTCTTATTTTTCTCTATCACTGAGAGCTAAAAACTTTTCAAAAGAAAGCAGAGCGTCTCACATAATCACATGACTCCAGGGTCTGGGGCTTTAAGAAAAACCATCTAACATGATACTTGCAATAAAAGACAGATGCTGGCAATCCAAACCCAAGTGTGTCATGCTAGGATAGCCTAGATTGGCAACGGACTGATCTTTGGCTCCTGGGGGTAGAAATGCCAATGGGACATTAGATGGGGGGTGCTGAGTTATTACAGAGAATTCTTTCTTGGGTATCTGGCTAATGAGAGTTGCCCACATGCTCAGAGTTTAACTGATTGCCATATTTGGGGTTTGGAGGGAATTTTCCTCCAGGGCAGACTCACAAAGGCTCTGGAGTTTTTTTTGCTTTCCCCTGTAGCATGGGGCATGACTCAATTGCTGGTGGATTTGCAGTACCTTAATGTCTTTAACTCATGGTTTGTGGACTTCAATAGCGCAGCCCTAGGTTAGAGGTTTATTACAGGAGTGGGTGGGTGAGGTCTGTGGCCTGCCTTGTGCGGGAGGTCAGACTAGATGATCATACCGGTCCTTTCTGACCCTACAGCCTATGCACAGAGAAAATGTGGAATTGTCTATAAACACAAAATGATGCTGTCTGAGATAAGCACAGCTTCTCCGGTATTATTAACCGTGTATTCACCAAATCTTGCCATCATGCACAGAGGGGGAAATTGACCCGTACGCAGAGGGCCAGGCTGCTGGGCTGTGTGGGCCTTAAGGGGCGTATGAGCCCTCTGTACTGGACTCAATGCCACCAGCTGTTACTTCTTTTTGCATTACTTGATCCGCTCCAATAACAACTAAAATACCACACACAAAACCCAACCAATCAACCTCCAAACAAAACAGCACCCATGATGGAAAATAACTTTTTTTAAAAATCCTTTTGGTTGTAGGATCCTACTTTGGGGGAGGCCCCTCCGAGCCCCCCATAATGCTGGGCTGGCTGATAGTTCTTAAGGTGTTGTTATCTTGATGGTGTGCCTTTAACATGCTTTCAAAAGACACTTCGCTGCTGGATTCCTGGCGCTCCGATGTGTAAACCTCTTCTGCTTCTCCTGAAAGCGTGTGAGGGTGGTTAGCCTGAGCCTGGCCGCCTGCCACTTCAATTACTTTCACCAAAATAGTCCTGGACAATTTATCTGATTTCCCCTTGGCCTCTAGCCAAAGCCCTTGCTAGCATTGGCTAGCCCCCCAGCTCCACCTATCTACTTGCTGCTACCGGAGCCCGGCTAACCTACTCGAGAGTCAGCCAGACTATTAAGGATTTCTGTGCACAAACACCACATACCTGCAGTGAAAGTATGGGCTTGACAGGAGGCCAAGTCTTTAGCAAGCGCTGTGTACCTTCTGTGAGGGGTGCACACACAGCGGGTAATTAATTTCCTTGTAATAACAAGGAGACAGCTCAAGTATTTCTTTCTCAGGTCTCTCCTTTGAGAGGTCTGGAAATACCCGGTCAGGCAGCACCTCGGCTCAGGGCAGAGGGAAAAGAGAGCGTTTTGGCTCTGCAGCTCCCACACATTGTTCCTCAAATCCACAACCACCTCCCAAACCAACGTTGGACTCAATGGCTATGTCTACACTTGGCCAAATAAGTCGACTTTGTTAAGGCGACTTAGCATGTCTACACTCAAAAATTAAGTCGACTTAGAGGGGACCCTGCCAAATCGACCTAGAGCGTCCACACTGGATGCCTAAGTCGACTTCTAGGGACTAGGTGGACCTCGGACAGGTCCACGGTGGCAGGGGGGAGCACCCCTTGCCAAGTGTCAGGGGGCTAGGCCTGTGCCTGGGTACAATGGGGGCTGAGCAGGACAGGGACACTGGCAGGGTATAGGAGCGGGGTGGGCAGGGCTCAGTCCTGCCCTGTGGGGGGGCACGCCAGGCTCTACCTGTGCCAGCCACCCTGACAGGGAGGGCAGTGGGGGAGCCCTGGAGCCCTTTAAGTCGACTTAAAGTCGACTTAGGGCTAATCTGCGTCTACACTGGCTCAGTCGACTTAGTAAAGTCGATTAGCCAGTAAAGACGACTTTATACGAGGTTTTATAAAGTCGACTTTAATTTTCCTTAAGTCGCCTTAAACTGCTGCTTAAGTCGCCATAAGGAAAATGTAGTGTAGACGCAGATTAAACGAAGTCGACTTAATCTGTAAGTGTAGACGCACCCAATGACTGGCCATTCAAAGCAGCGCCTGGGCCATGCAGAGACCAACGGCTTTGCCGTGTCCTGTTAGTTCTGTCGAGGAGAGGGCTGGATGTGGCATATGATACCTGCTGATGTTCCTCTTTTCCCAAAGGTATCCGACAGATCTAGCTGGCTTCCCCTCTGCTGTGCCCCAAACGCTCCTGGCTTCCCCTCCGTCACCCCCCACCCTGCTCAGGGCTCTATTGTTCCTCACCGGACAGGGCAAGGATGCACCCCGGAAGGACAAGTCCATCCATCTTCCAATGTTATCTCAGAGCTGAGGCCCTCAACCTCCTTTATGAATGGTGACTGGCTGAGCCCCCGCACACCTCCCCTCAGGTAGCCGAGCGTCAATCTCCACATTTGGTCAGAGAGTCAACTCCGAGCACAAAGAGGTTCTGTGACCAGCCCAGCCCTGACTCCTTGGCATGATTAAACTTCACTGGAGGCCTTGACCAAGCCTAGGGCCGGTGGGCCGCGTGGCCTGCGCTGTGAAAAGGCAGCGGGTAAAAGGGACGTTCTCGCCACAGGCCATAAGGCGCCTGGGCCAGTTCCAGACAAGCAACGACACACAGTGCAATGCTGCCTGCTTACAGCTCTGCCAGCGGGCAGTCCTTCCTTATCCCTCCCATATTGCCGCGCCTTTCGCTCCAGAACCCACACCTTCTACCAGCTGCGCTAAAGGAGAGCTCCACTCGCCAGCTGCAGTACGGCTTTTATCCCCCCTGCAGCCCTACCACTAGAGGGCACCGCGATCCACACCCAAGCCAAAACATGATGCCCTCACCGGGTGCCAGTCAGAGTATTGCTGCTTGAGCCAACAATGGATCTCAATAATCTTCCTGGCTTTGAGCAACACCAGATCCCTGCTCTGCAGGGCCTGTGCCAGCTGTGAGGTTCCAGGAGACGGGGCGCCAATGAGTGCGTCAGTGAGTTTACCTGCAGCCCCACCTACACAAGGAGGTCACTCTAAGCCAGCTACACTTCCAAAGGACTAATCGTCCTCACCCACTGTTTTCTCTGCAACACGTATGGAAAATAATCTGATTCCTTCCCGGCACGGGAAGGGCTGCGTCTTAACCAAACAACATAAAAAGGAACATGCCAGGAAAGAACTACCGACCCATAAAACCCAAATTAAGGCTGCAGACGGGACCAAAACGCAGCCATTTGGTGCGGCAAACTGCCACGGCTAAATTTTCCAATCTCTTTGCCAGGACTGAGGAAATGCGGAACAGGTCCAAAGCCAAGCTAAAATCAGCTAGAGAACAAGGCTTCCTGTAGAGATTTGAGCAGCACACAAGCTGTCACGTCTCCTATTTAAAAAATGGAAAAGAGAATGAGTTTAATTGTCTCCTGGGTGACAGAATGGCTCAAAGGTGGAGAATACAAGCGGTCACCAGTTCTGCCTCAGTTTCCCCATCTGTGCAATGGGGATCGTGTTGCTGCCCAGAGAGGCTGTGCAGATCAATGCATTTCTCTTTGTGAGAGCCTCGGCTGGAAGGCAAGATAAACAGTTATTACTATTAAGGAACAGGAATGCAGTTGGAAATACTACATGAATAGAGAGCTCTTTTCAGAGTTTCCGAAATGACCTAGAAGCTCAGAGATGCTTCAGTTCATTATAAACACATGTAGTTAAGCAAATGTTAGCAACATTGCCAAAAGCCAACAGGAGCTGGGTTCAAATGGGCAGGCAAAGATGTAGAGGGAAAGACGGTCCAGTGGTTAGCGGTTGGGAGAACTCTTTCCCTGTTCTATCACAGGCCTCCTGTGTGACCATGGGGAAGTCACTCAGTCATTCTGGGCCACTCTTTCCCACCAGTACAGCGGGATGACAGCACAGGGGGCTGTGAGGATCAATACATTAATTAGTGTGAGCTGCTCAGACACTCCTGGGATGGGGACCAGCGGTGCAGCTGAGAGAGACAGCTAGCCCCTTTATTTGAACCCCTTTGCTACCTGCTACCCCTTCAGCAGACCAGACGGGAACCAGCAGCAGGGTCAGGTGGCTGGTGCTGGCTTGTTCATTCAGAAAGTTTAGACGGGTGGCAGATTTGCAGTGGGCAAATTGTTCACTTTACACCAGACGAAACAAGCCCTGCAGGGCTGGGGCCACCATCGTGTTTATTCCTGCAGCATTGTGGTGGAAGGACTTTTTCTGTGTGGTGCTGGGTTTTTTTCCCTCTCCCCTATTCCAAAAAACCATAATGTTAAGCAGAGTATAGCCTGCGTCTCGCCGCCAAGACTGATGTCATGTTCCCATTATGTCATTCATGGGCCCATCCTGCTTTCCTTTCATGAAGCAGGAGAGGGGAGAAAGGGGAGGGGAAAAAAGAGCTGCTTTGGATCACTCCTGTCTCAGCCCTTTTGGTGCGTGGACTCCGGCCAGACGAGTGATGGGAAAAGCATCCACCGCCACATATAGAGGCTGTTGTGCAGGCTGCCGGAGGGCTGCCGGGATTCATTAATAAAGAAGCTTCCAGTTTATAGGCTACAAAAATAAAAGTCACTGGGCCACGGAAGAAAACAAACACAAATGAGAAAGTGGGGAACCGGAGCTTCCCTGTCCATCTGAGGCAGAATGGAGCACAGCATGCTGAGTTTTGGAGGGACTCGGAAGAGAAGCCACAGCCAGGCCTGGTTTGCTTCATTAAAGGAAATCACCAGCTAGTCAGGACCCTCAGAGTCCAACAAAGCCCTATCAGTATTAGGGGGAAGGAAGGGATGTTTGTCCCTCCTTGGCTCTTGCTAACCAACTCTTAGTGCCAGCAGGTGTTTGAACTCGGAGAACCCCGCGATGCATAGACTCATAAGCATCCAGAGATCTTCCTGCCCGTCTACCCAGGCACGGCAGGGCTGGTCGCTACAGGGGTAAGAGGAGCACCTCTCAACACGCAACAGCACGGTTCGCTCTCCTTTGGGAGAAACCAGGGCTTCTCCACAGACCTGGGGGGCAGAACCTTCCACCCCACCCCTGCATCTCCTTCCCAGAAGGCCCCCCTCCGTTTGTGTCATTCCCAAACACACAAGTGAAGATGCATTTCCTCATGTCTCTGCCACGGAGCTCCCCACTTTCTGCTTTGTGTTTTTGGGGAACACTCCCCCCCAACACACACATTGCCTTGCTCCTCAAGCCCCCACGTCACACGCAGACAAACAAAAACACCCCACTGCACGCTGCGGCCAGAGAAAGGTGTCTCATTCAGCAAGGCCAGGGTGGAGCAGCCATGCCGCCTGAGTGAGGTCCTAACTCCAGCCATCACAGAGCACGCAGAATGGCAGCGGGAGGTACAGGCAGGTGGGAGAGGCAGAAAGGAGGGGTATATACACTCACCCCCAACCCTGGTGGGAAAGGCATGTCCAAGGTCCTGTGGGAAGTGGCTGGTACTAATGTGACCACAGTTACGGGATGCAGATAAGATTGGGTACGGCTATGAATTGGAGGAACCTCATGAAATTAAACAGCAAGTGTGCAGGTGAATTGAAGGGAGAACTCAGCCCTAGGAGATCTGCATTTCCCCTCTTTGAGTGTTTAAAATTGTAACCTTAATGCTACATCCATGGAAGGTTTATTTAAATGTAACTTCCTTGCTCAACGACGGGGAGGGAAGGGAATCAAACAGCAAGTTCTGTTTACTTCGTCCGACATTTCTGGAGTTGCTCCTCCCGGACCCTGAGGCCACACAGCCGCTTTCCTTCGCAAAGTCTCACAGCAACCCCGGGAGCCAAAGTTCCAGGGTGGTAAACTGAGGCACAGACAAATTATGTGACTTGTTCATAGTGCTGCAGCACGTCAATGGCTGAGGACACAGGAATCCTGAGGCCTAGTCCTTGGCTCTTACCATCAGATCACATTCCCACCCCTGAAACGGGGACCGCACAATTATATGATACACAGCTATGGAGCCCCAAGGGGACAAGTTGCACAGGGGTGGAAACAGAAATGCAAAATATGAAACTGTCTGAAATGCCCCTTTTAAAAATACAGATGTACAGAGCAGCTGACCAAGCAGCACTCCATCGAAGAGGTTGCCTACGCAGCAAGAATGGTGGGAACATGGCAAATGCTTGACACAGCAGGCCAGTACCCCTGTGTAAAAAGAGCGTGTCTTGGTGCTGCCTCACTTTAATAATAACCTTTTCAGAAAACAGGGCTCCTGGGGGGAAAAAACAGGTAGGTGTTTTTTGCATATTTGAGCCAGGAAAATGTGTTTTTAGCTGATTTTTGGCTTTTGGCTTGCAGAAAGGAAGTCATGGTGGTTGAGTGAAGGGGGAGTTCCAGATTTATGCCACAAAGGCTTTGCAATAAAAAAAAAAAAAAAAAGTCTCATCTCAACTTTGGATCTGGGCCCTGGCGAAGCGACACTTACGGACACTTGCAAAATATTGGCATGTGCCAGCTTCCAGTTTGGAAACGGATATTCTCTCACCAGTGCTTCTGCATGGCGCTCCCTTGGGACTGTCAACAGGCTGACGCAGAGGGGAGTAAGCCAGGGAGCCTTTCACCACAGGATCGCGGGTTTCAGTCAGACTCAGGTGGGTACTGGGTAAGGCTGGAATTTCAAAGGAGGTTCCCATATTAAGGTGCCCAAATCCTGTTTCACTTCAGAGAGCTGAAGTGGAATTTATGTGTAGCCCTGGTTTAGGCCTCTGCACAGGAGCAAATTTCACCCCTTGTGTCCCAACTGTTGTGTAGGCTTATTGTGCATGATGCATTCCACCCCAGAGTGGCTGCATTTCAGTACAGAAAAGCCCCAGTGATTCCATTACAGGTATCAATTTCTAAAGCATGTTTAGATGTGTAGGGATGAAATGTACTCGACAGAGCACTATGCAGACAGGAAAAAAGACATATACTGGGGATAGACCAGGACAGTTGGTGAGTATGAGCAATGGCGTGGATGGCGTGGACATCTGCCCCGTGGCCAACCATACTGTGAGACCAGAGCCACCTTCCCCTTAAGGCAGCCGCTGTACAACAACAATTCAGTTAAAAACAAACAAGCAGGTTTGGTTGTTTTACCTAAAACTCCCAAGTCACAAATTCCAGCCCAGTGTTTACTTCTCAGAAAGGGTGCTGATTAAGACAACCTGTTTTCACAAATGTTCACTGACAAATATTTCCACAGCAAAAATTGCAGTTCCTAGCCTCAAACTCGCAAGGCAAGTATCAGTTTTCGCAATGTTCTGTCTGTTTTGTACTCATACAGCGTCTTTCATTAGAGCAGGGATTCCCAACCTTTTCAGTAACATGGCACACCTCAGTGAGACAATTCCATGGTGCACCCACTTTTTTCAGCTGAATTGATTTTTCCTAAACATCACATTTACTTACATTTACTATGGTTGCAGTCTTACTGGGGAGGTTTGCAACATTGTGTGTACAACAAGCTAAAGAAGGATCAAATGCATTAATGTTTCAAATCCACCAGAAAAAAATACAGGTCATCTCAATTTTGCCCTTTGGCCACTGCCTTTAGAATGGTCTCATTTTAGACTCGAAAGACCGACACCTCGCTTTTAATTTGATGACTAATTTTTATGAGTTGTCATTTTGGTTGGGTAGAATATTGAGAAGAAACCATGTTTGTTTTACATTGATTTTTTCATTGCCATTGTACAAAATTTCAGGCACACTTGGGACATTTCTCGGGGCCCACCCGCGAGATGCAAGGCACGCAGTTCTCGCAGCTCACTAGTTGAAAACCACTGCATGAGAGGACTGCAAAGAACTTGACACACACCCCTGCAAGGTAGCTATTATATCCGTAGAGGACAAAGAATGGATTTTGCCTGAAGCACTGCACTAAACATACACGAGCAATTCCCTGCTCCGCCACAGACTCGCTGCATGACCTTGGGCCTGTTGCTGGGCCTCGTTTCCCTCTCTGTAAAATGGGGATAACGCTACAATCCTTTCCCCACCCTGGGTCTGGCCTGGCTATTTAGACTGCGAGCCCCCTGAAGCAGGGTCTGTCTATTACTCTGTGTTTACACAGCATCCAGTGCACTGGGTGAGCTGGGTTTGTAAGGAGAAGTGCTAACAGACCTCCAGTTACTGGGCCTTGGCTCCTTTAAGATCGAGCGGGGAAGGGTCATGTGACTCCCTGTGGGGACTATATAAAGTAATGCTCAGCTCAATCTGGGAGGAGCTAAGGCAGGCAAGGTCTAGGGGGAGCCGTTGTTCTGAGTAGCCCAACCGATGGCCATGGGATAGAGGCTGAACCTGAATTAGCCATAGGACGGTGAGGCCTGATGTAAAGGCCTAGACAATAGCGCTGTGGACAGGGGAGGCTGGAGTGAATGGCTGTTCGATAGGAGCTTGGGGCCAACGCCTGGGGTAGAGAGATGGACTGGGTTCTCCTACATCTTCCTGGAGATGGGAGTGGACAACCCTGACCGAGCCAAAGGGCTGGCTGCAATATCCCTATGGAAAGGGCTGCGATGGCCCATGCGCTAAGGGGAAAAGCTGTTGGGAGAGGTCTGTCTGAGCCTGGGAAGGGCTGTCAGGGCCTGTCTGATTTCGGAGTTGTTGGCCCATTCCTATGCCGTGGAGGGGAGAACTTGGACTGGACTCAGATGCCTGTGACAGAGCATCAGAGGTTTCAGTTAGAGACCCTCTAGGCGTCACCGTGCTACAAATTGTCCATCATTTCACGAATAGCCAGCAGAGGCACAGAGAAGCCAAGTGTGCGGGATCACACGGGAACAGCCAGCAGCTCCTCACCACCTCTCAGCCCCTCGCTTTGCCTGGGGTCAAGATGTTGTTAAGCTGCCGTGCAGGCTCAGAGGTGCTCCCCTACCCCCAGTGTCAGCCTCCCAGGCTTTTCTTCTTCAAGTGTCTGGCAAACGCTTCTGTAATTCCAGGTGGGATCTGTCTGAAGTCTAGGCGAGATTTAAATCGCAGTTCTGAACATCGCTCCAGCCAGAGAACACTTCTCAGACTTTCCCAAATATGGTTATGAGACTGATCAGGGATGAAGCCATCGAAGAAAGGAAACGTGTTACCTCATGGAGCGATGTCATCTTTGGCAGGGCTAGTTCACTCACCCGTGTGCAAGGCCATCGTGCGATACAGCCTCCTCCCTAATTAGGAGGGGCGGCCGGGGGGGTTCATACCATGCCCTCTCAGGAACTGGAGAGACGCTAACCCTCAGCGGGTCCTGTGGCGCAGTTCAAGTTATATTTAGATTATAACTTACTTCATCGTCTTCTTCCCAACATTTAAACAAGGAATCAAAATGCAACAGGGGCAGCAATAAGTCACAGAGCGCTTTCTACATCCACAGAGGTCAAGGAGAGTTTTGCTATTCAGTGTGAGCAGGATGGAGCCCCACATTTGAAACTTTCACTAGTAAAAAGGTGCTTTCCACCACTTAAGATCATTTCCCAATTCTTCAGTCAATCGTGTGAGCCAATTGGTCAGCCCGACATATGCAAACAACGTGGCCCTACCATCATGTGGCTGTGCATCTCTAGGGCTTGTTCTCTCCTGAGAGATCTAGACAGGTGACTCTCGATAGCACTTGTGCCTCATTCATCACACGCCCAGAGACATCTAGGGGCAGGATGAGCTGTCAGCCCAATCCCCCCGTTGGTAAATCATGCTTAAAAACAAGAACGGACAAGGCCTTACGGATTGGAAAACCAACCCCCTGCCCCTCACTATTTAATCTCTGCTAATTGCCATAGTTAGAGCCGCAAATAAACCTGCTGGCTGCAATGTTATGCAGTTAAAAGTCAGCCCTGAAAATAGACCTTTGTTGCACCAAACGTGTGCAAAGAAACTGAAGCTCTGTTACAACCATGTATCTTCCCAGCATCCAGCACAGAAATGAAGGTGTGAGGAGGTAAGTGGGTTAGAAGCCTGCATGCTGAATGCAGTAGTTTTTCCTGGAAGATACCCACCTTTCTCCCGCAGTTGCCTTTTGGAAGAACCCACAAACGATCTGCTGTCTTCCCAAAAAACCAGGATGGCTGCAAGAGAGCAGTATGCCAAACTTCTGGAGCCAGAGGAGGCTTTGTTTTGTTACCTTACACTGACCTGTTCTCATCAGTTGGGGAGCTACGCAGACGAGAGGCAGAAAAACTGCATTGATTGACGGAGAAGCATCCCAAATGCAAAGCCTTCAGTATGAGCAGACTTAGTAGGGGATAATGTGCACCAAGGTTGGGTTGGCTAAAGGGTTATCTTCTAAGTTCCAGAAACAAGCAGAACTCCCTGAGACAAATCCTGTGAAATTCTGTAGTATTTTCCCCAGCACCAAGAGCATTCATATGCATGCCAGAGACAAGGCTTTTAAGATGCAAGAAGCTTCAGAGAATATTTAAACAATATATAAAGGACCTCAATTTGCAGGAAAGGAAGTTGCTGGATCCAGAAGATTGGAGGTAAATCATTGTAAATCTTCTCAAAGAGTATGCATCAAGCTAGCAAACATCACCACATGAAATGAAGTAAATATTTGCATAGCCTGTTACCGTAGAAACCTCTTAGGACAGCCACGTTTTGCTTCACCAGGGAAACACTAAGATTTAGATACTGACATGCAACCATGAACCACGCAATTCTGCTAACCCATGGCTCGAGTAGCTGATATCTGTTCATCTGAAATGCAATGCTGGTTTTTTAAAATTTAATAGCAGATTTTTTTAAATTACTCATGTCCAGTTGACTCTGTGTAGTTCAGCTAAAACAGACACGCTGCTAGGAAGGCGTATGATTGAAAGTGCGCAGGTGGTAACAGATCAGAGGGCATCACTGGCATATAATCTGACACTAACTGTACTTAAAAGGAAGGAAAACCAAAGCCACGGAGTAGCAAGATCATGCCTTTCAGGGTGGGCTCATGAAGGACGGAGTTGTTAATAACTTCAGCTCTTAGAAAACGGATCTGCGCACAACAGGCAATGATAGGCGTCTCTGGCTCAAAACCTTTGTGAGGAGAATACAGGGGAAGAATCTAAGCAAAATCCAGTAACACCTGCACAAAGGGAAATGGCCCACTAGGTACTCCTCTTGCTGGTCCTCTGACTCCAAGACCCTTTTGTGAAGCTGTATGATCAAAATATGACCGTGTATATGACTGATCTTGCCTCGGCTAGACAATTGCACCAAATCTTGTACAACATACGGCATGTAAGGTGTCAATGGAAAAGTCATGATTCGCTGAAGATGATGATCCTGCAGTTTGGACTTGTTAACCAGTGTGGTGAGATGGATGTTTGCTTTTGTTACCAGTTCGGTATATGGAATAATAGAATAGCTGTCAGTCGGGGTGAGTCTGTTCGATTCCTCAGCATTTTGTCCTGAATTTGGTACTCTCAGCTGTGACCCACTGCGGCCCAGAGATGGCCTTTAAACAGCCAGAGTGCTGTAAAATGGCCTTTGTATAAATGAGAGCCAGTCCCAATGTAATGAGTTTGTGGCACCTATTCATGAGCTATTCTGCAAACCATGAATCACATGCTCCAAAATTCCCCCACCCCAAGTGCCTGCCACTTGCGATCAAGGCGAATCTATGAGATCTGTGCTTATATCAGTGCTTTGGGTTCTTTATACAAGAGCCTCAAGAACCTTAGGAGGCCTGACCTGCTGGTCAACAGCAGATGGAGGTGATATTGGCATGAGCAACCACCTCTAATAAATAGCAACCTCATCTCAAAAAACCCCTTTAAATCTTCCTGGGGTTTCCAGTAACATTTTGTTTCGTTAATGGCAACTTCTACCAGGCAATCAAATTTTGCAGGCCCGTAGGGTGTTGCTTAAGACAGGTTTCATTGTATTTAATTGAAGTGTGCCTGGCAAGCAGGTTTTATTCCTGGCACATTTTGTTTTCTGATTTTAAAGTTTCTCCTGCTCGGGTCTCTTGTCAAAAATGTGGGCAGTAGACTGAGAATAATTGGGGCAGTGGAGAGGCTGTAGGATTGCTGTTAGAGATGTGGCACCAGTTACCAGGAAGTCATTGGTTCAGTTATGGCCCAGGCGCTAGTGACCACAAATATCTTTTGGAGATGTCTTGCAGTCCATTTTGTGCTGGACAAGTGCCCAGCTGAGTGCAGACTTATCCAGCTAAATGTCAGCCCTGCATATATAGAGGCTAGAAGAATTCAGGGCTGTCAGACCGAGACTAAAGCCATCTAAAACCAGACTAAAGTAAATGTACCACACTCTGATGTTCACTGAATAAATGCAGAGCCTGCACCCCGCTATGTTTGACTGAACCAACCCAAAGCCAGGCTGCAGTAAGAGAAAAATGGCTGTATGTTCAGGGCATGAGATTAAGCCAAAGCCTCGGCTGCCGTGAAATCCAGAGTTTGTTTTCCTGGCCGCCGTATGTTATGTCTGCTCTCTGTGGTCTAAAAAGTGACAGACAGGTCCTCCAGATGGTCTAAAACACCCCGACCTGCCCAATACATTAGCCAGCTGTGGGGATACGGTAACAACCCTTCCCCCTTTCCTTGGCAATCTGCTTTCTTCAGTAACAAGAGCAGTGAGGATGATTCATCGATTTCTAAGGCCAGAGGGGACAGTTGAGATCATTTAGTCTGATCTCTTATGTAACCCAGACTACAGGACTTCCATAAAGTAATTCCTGCTTCAAAGCCAATAGCTGCATTTGAACTAGCGTGCATCTTCTAGAAAAACATCCACTCTTGATTGAAAGTGACAGAGTCCGCCACAGCCCTTGGTAAGTTGTTCCAATAATTAATTATCCTCACTGTCAAAAAACCAGCACCTTGTTTCTTGTCTGAATTTCTCTCGCTTCAAATTCCAGCCATTTGCTCTAGTCTCATCAACCTCAGTCTGTTAGGCTATGTCTACACTTACTAAAATTAGTTCAAATTAGTTAGTTCGAATGAACTAATTCGAACTAATTTTAGTTAGTTCGAATTAGCTTAATTCAAGCTAGCATGGCCACACTGGAATGTTAGTTCTTGCTTAGTTCGAATTAGCGATCCCCATTCATTCCAATGGCTGGTTAATTCGAACTAAGAAATTACTTCGAATTAACATGGCCACATTGGCTAATTTGAACTAGTTAGTTCGAATTAACCCCTTAGTTCGAATACTCTATTCAAACTTATTAGTTCGACTTAAGGAAGCCCTTAATTCGAACTAACTAAAGCCTAGGGTAGCCATGGCTTTAGTTAGTTCGAATTAAGCCTCCTTAATTCGAACTAACTTGCCAGTGTAGACATAGCCTTAGACTGAAGAGCCCTCTATTAACAGATTACTGCTCCCCATGTAAATTCTTGTATAGACTGTGGTCAAGTTACCCCTTAACTTTGTCTTTGATGAGATGGAGCTCCTTGCGTTTATCAATATATGGCGCGTTTCTTAACATTTTAATCATTCTCACGGCTCTTTTCTGAACCCTCTCTCATTTATCAACATCTTTCTGGAGTTCTGGACATCAGAACTGGACACATTGTTCCCATAATAGTCAGAGCAGTGCCAGATACAGACATAGCCTCTCTGCTCCTATTCAGAACCCTCATGTATGGATCCAAGAATCATATTAGCCCATTGGCCATAGCATCACACTGGGAGCTCATGTTTAATTTATTATCCATTATGACAATCCGTAAGTCTTTTTCAGAGTCGCTGCTTCCCAGGACAGAGTCCTCCATGGCCCACACTCTTTGTTCCTAGTGTCTGACCCCATATTTAGCTGTATTGAAATACATATAGTTGGTGTGCACCCAGGTTACCGAGTGACCCAGATCATTCTACATGTCCTCTTCATTACCACTGCCCCAATCTTTGTCATCTGCAATTTTTATCAGTAATTATTTTGTTTTCTTCCAGGTCACTGATAAAAAATGTTATATGGCATAGAGCCAAGAACCAATCTCTGTGGGACCCCACTAGAAACCACCCATTTGATGATTCCATTTACAATTACATTTTGAGGCATACCATGAAGCCTGTTTTTAACCCATTTAATGTATGCCATATTGATTCTGTATTGCTCTAGTTTCTTAATCAAAACTTGTATGGCACCAAGCTAAAAGTCTTACAGCAACACTATTGCTAAAATGAACCAAACTTGTCATCTCATATGTCTGTAAAAGATATTAAGGTGAGAATTCTATCATTTCCATCTAGCAATTGACCAATAGCATCATCAAGATTTCGTTTCTAATAAACTTTAATTCCTCATTGTCCTTAAATCTATTTGCCATAAATGTATCCTTGTCTCCTTTTGCTTCCCTTATCCATTTTTTACAATTCCTAGTTTCTAATTTATAGTCATTGCTATCAACTTCCCATTTTTTCCCATATGTTATTTATTTATTTATTTGTAGGTGCTTTCAGTTCTCCTGTAAGTCAAGTTAGTTTTTTAACACGGGTAAATGACAGGGGTAGCTCTGTATATTGGTCATTCTGGTAATGAGCAGAAAGAACGAGGTGGCCCCATCACAAAACCAATCCCAACCCCCAAATAACTTCTCCCCAAAGAGATCAAGGTGACGGAACTCCCTTATTGCCATAGAGATGGGGTCCTTTCAGGACAAGCTTGATGGAACAGAATATTGCTGTTTTTGAATCTCTTCTTTCCATATGAAAAATATCATACTCATCCGGTGCCTTTCATCAGTAATAATTTAGAAACACACAAGCAAACAGAAAAGGACCCCGGGGAGCTGAGATCAGTAGCCAGTCAAGGTTTAAAACAATCCAAACATCATCATCCAAAGTCACAACCTGGCACCACCCAGGCCGTGGAGGCGATGCTTTCTTTATATGAAGGATCCTATCTTGGAGCAGATGCAAATGCAGCTGTGGGAAAGGCACAAACGCTCAATGCTCTGGGGAGTCGGAAGATGGGGTGGGGGTAGAATTCCTTTAGCATTAACAGCTTTCTCGTGTAGCGTTCATGACCCTATTTCAGTGCTGCATAGGGCTGAGCCTCAGCGCCAGCGATGGACTTCCCAGTTGTTTGATCCTGCACAATGCAGATACGATTGGAAAAGTAAATCACAGAAATGAAAGACGGAGGGAGCTGTTAAGTCATCTAGTTCATTTTTTTGCCCATGCAGGACTGTTCCCTACAGCATTGATCCAGTGCTTGGTCTAGCCATGCTTAAAATGTCCCAACTGATGGGGCTTCCATTTCCTTTGGGGGAACAAACAGCTCATAAGCTTCCTGAACTCAATGAAAACTTTCTTTTAACTCCGCTCCCTCCTTAGTCTTTCCCTCTTCAGGTACTTCTAGGCCGGTGCCTTGCACTCTGTTAGCTGAATTATTCATGGATCTTCCAGCCGTTCCTCATAAAATAATAACGTAAAGCGTTGTGCCAAAGTCTAATGATATTAACAACATTCCCAGCTAACAAAATGCAGCAATATGGAATCTCTGCTAGGCCAGCACATGTCTGTCCACGTGCTGGCAGAAGCAAAGCTCTGAGGTTCCAGGAGAGGCAGGGGCTTTGAACATTTAAAAGGCACCAAGCGACATCCCCCGTGCTGGTACAGCCCCCCTGGGTTCTGGGTGCCTAGTATTTGTTTGTGATTTTGTGAATAGGGCTATTTAGCACCGTTGAGTCCTCCCAACAGGGATGATGTGTTGCAGCGGATTGGCTCTCTATTCCCCAAAGGAAACATCTGCACATTCCAGACACATTTTGTAACGGGAGTGAAACCCATCCTTGAAGTGAAATTTTACAGCCTCCACGGCACAAAATAACGATTCCTGGCAAGCAGCAGTGGAAAAGTAATGTTTAAAATAATATTACAGAGAAGCGGCTGCCAGAACCTCAAATTAATCATTAGAATGTGTCTTCGGAGCAGTTTGGTGCGTTATGTAACATTCATCCACCTCCAGTTTAGAAAGAGGTTCCTCTTTCCCTCCCCCACACTTCTCAGTTCACTTTTTGTATTTCCCACGAAGACAGCCACGAGAGATTGAAAGCCCCTCAACAGGTTCCATGCATCTCCCACCAACTCTGGCACACCGAGGCTTAGCCAAGGGGGCCAGTGCCCACCTCCAGAATGGGTTGCTTTCAGATGACTTCAGTCAGAACTTAAGCGAAGATTTCTTCCAGCTGCATTCTCTCTTTTTTTAATGAAAGAAAATCCCTGGTTCAGACAGGGCGAGGGACTCAGCTTCTTTTCATAAGCACCTGGGAAAGGAAGTGTTTTCACAGCTCCCAACAGCAGAGCAAACACTAGAAACGCCAGAGCCACCTTTGAGCCACATGCTTTTGCTATTCACGCTGCGAGTGTCTGGACAGCTGTCTGGTCACTGGGTGGGAAGTCTTTTGATTTTGCAGACTGATCGTGGGGATGTCTACACAGCAGTAAAACACCCACAGCTGGCCCGAGTCAGCTGATTTGGGCTCACAGCGCTCAGGTTGTGGGGCCATAAAACTGCAGTGAGGCGCCCGGGTTTGGGACCCTCCCACCACAGCAACAGCCTGCTGATGGCTGGGATCCCGGTACAACTCCATCCGGGTGAGGAAATCTGGCACATAGCCAGGACCCACGCTTTTAAGAGAAGCTGGCCTTTACAGGACTGGCCTCAGGCTCACCTATGCTAGGCTAGCCACCTCCACAGGTGGAGGGAATGAGGGTGCGGGTCATCATGTGACTGGCATCAGGTGACGAAGAACTGACCTGCTGGGAGATACAAGGGCAACCTGGCCACATTAAAGAGAGACCCTGGGAGAAGAGATCTAGGAGACAGTGCGTGATCAGGTAAAGAGTAGGAAAGTAGCCAGGAAAAGGGCCGGTGAGACCAGGCTTAGCACACAGGAAGGGGTCCTGGGATGAAAAGTCAGGGCAGTCTGAGCTCTGGAACGGAGCGCTCTGTGGTTTATAGTCCCACGACTGGTGTCCGTAGTAGAGGGTGGATGTGGGTTCTCCCTATGCTACTGCTTTGTGGGGCACTAAAGCCACCCTGATCAATGAGGGGCCCAGGAGAAGGGCTACAGACTGTGGAGGAGGAGGACAGTCCCTGAGAAGAGCTGTGCCTGGCAAAACTCTGGGTGGAAGATCTGCTGCTATGTTTCATTTTGGACTTTCCTTAACTCTGGGAAGGGAGGATTACCATGACTTAGCCAGACAGCTAAGTCACCTCAGTGACAGACCCATGCTGGGAGCCAGCGGGTGACTTCAGTGAGTCACAACTGAGAAAGCAACTTGAAGGAAACTGAGGCACTGGATGAAAGAGGTGAGTTCCTGTGACAAGCTGGTTCTGCCTCTCCCACGTGCTTGCACTCTAGCAGTGCACGGTGGGACCGTCCTGCACAATGGAGTTGGCCCACTGATCCTAAAAGGACCAGCTCAGCTGCCTGTGTGGGGATATCTAACACCGGGAGGTCAGTCTGAACTTTGGACTCTTATGATGCTGCCGTGAAAACCGCAGCCAGTCAGGCCATGATAGCGTCCAATTGCTCTTACTTTCTCCTCCCAAAAAGCAACATGCCCCTAACATCCACAAATACTATACGCCCCAGATACCCTTTAGGTTTAACAAGACCTCATGCAAGTAGAAATGTTGCCTGGGCTTAAAAAAAAACAAAATTGGGAGGTAGGGGGCAGGCACAGAAGAGTGTGTGTTAGGTTTTTTTATTACTTCAGTGCATCCCTGCATTTTTGCACCTAAACTCAATGTTACACTGGGGCCGAAGGTGACAGTGACTGGGATGTGCAAATAAACAAACCAAAGGGGGAAAACCAGATTCTTTGTACCTAACCTTCATTTACAAATTTTACACTTTATACCACTCCCATTGCATAAAGAGCCTTGAGGTGGGATAAATATAACTTTAATCTCACTTTAAAGCCCTTCTGCACTGTCAGGGTGGTGTAACAGAGCTTTAGTGTAAATGAGAATCAGGCCCTGGGGTTTTGAACACTTGAGGGTGACAATGTGGCATAGGTCCGAATTTGTTACGTCTCCTGAAACTGTTCCGCTACTGAGGGAGGCTGTCTGTATTCAAAGCACTGGAGGTTGTAAGAGGGGTTTTGTTTTAAAATCATTATTTTTTTAAAAATAGCCACACTTTCCAGAGGATCTACAATGTTTTGTGGCTTCACCGCCTCCAGAGAAAGGACAAGTTAAACTAACAAACCTTGTTCCAAGAACTATGTTTAAATCACTGTTGGTGCCGGTGTATACAGAAGGAAGTCAGTTTAAAAGGGCCATGTTGTCTTATGCTCTAGATGGGTAAATTTCACCGATTTGCAGAGGATTTTGGCACCACTGGAGAAAGAATTTAATCGGCAGAAAAGACTCAAGCTGGCCCCTCTGCAGAGGGGCGAATTTTACCCTAATTGAATGTGCAGGGGAAATCATGATGGGACAGATGCAGAAGGACAAAGTCTGTAGGGAAAGATCCAATCTCTTCAATGCATGGGTTGCGGGCCGCTTCACAGGCCAGGCCAGGTCTACGCTACACATTGCTTTGATATAACTATTGCTCAGGGGGGTGAAAAATCCACAGCCCTGAGCTTCCCCCACCGACACAGCTATCACCTCTCTAACCCCATCGCACGGAGGTAACATGAGCTGTACACACAGAAGCAGTGCAGCGTTTTCAAAAGTGGCCCTCTTTTTTGGGATGCCTGATTTTTCAGAAGTCCAGTTGAAGGCAGTAGGAGCTCTGGGGGCTCAGCACATCTGAATGGCAGACCCAAAGCTATTCAAATTGAAAATGCTCATGTTTATAAATATTCCTTTATTACCCTTGAATTCAGTTTTCCATCAGACACCTCTGTGCTCTCTCCCATGCAGCCCCCTGTGCTTGTGATGAGCTCCTCATTTAAAAAACAGCCCATTACATTGGCCTCTTTTGTATCCCTTACAACTCATCTTTGCCATGCCTACAACCTGCTACAGCAATTGAGGACTGCAAGCCAGGTCTCCTGTCTCCAAGTCTTGCTTTATAACCATGAGACCAGGTTAAAAAAAGTTTTTATGAAGCTGTTAAGGACAGTCCTTTCCTTTCATTTTGAAGCGCCCGTGTTCAGAGAACGAGATATTTCTATACTTTATAGTTCTTTCAGTTTGGTGGGTTGGGCAGGAGGGTTCTACATGGCATGAATCTGGAACAGGTTTGAGGACGAACCTTCAATAGCTTCCCTCTAAAGTCAACTGGAACCCAATCTAGATCTGCTGGTTCCAGAGACGGGATGGATTGGGGTGCTTCAGGCATTCATCATCTGAGTGGCGGAGCTACTTCCTCTTAGCACTGGAAGATCTTCTGTGATGGGGTCAGAATGTTCTCAACTACCATTGTGTGGGAAGCAGGCCCCACAGCGGGTATGCAGTTCACTCAGGCCCCACTGGGACACCGAGTCAGACAAGTTGCTGCATCCAACAAGAAAAGCCTCTTGAACCCAACATGTGCGCTGGGAACTCAGTCAGGCTGGCTTTCCATTGCTTTGGGGGACTCCACCCACCAAACCAGCCTCTTTTCACACAAAGGACTTCAGTAACAAACAATGACAGGAAAGACGTGTAGCCGGAAACACGGGGTATTTAGAGCAAAACTGCCAAACAGCAATGGGCCTGACGTCGATGGTGTTACACCCAGGATCAATTTAGCTCCATGTGCTCCAGAGTTAGAGACTTCAGCTGTTCTTTGATGTGCGCCAGGTCCAGATGGCACTAGCACATCTGCTGTGCTGCAGTGGGGAAGATGAGATCCGGATGTTGCTGAAAGGAGGCGATGGGTTAAATGGGAATTGCACAGCTAACTCCCTGCCCATCACTGGAAAAGCTGAAAGTCCACACAGGAGAGAGCCAAGATTTTAACAATGTCTGTTAGGGAAGAATAACTGGCTGCTCTTCAGCCAAATGTTAGTAGCTGATAAACCCACTGCTGTGCATTCAAATATGTATCTGGGGATAGGGTGGAGGAGGAAGGACAGAGAAGGGCCCTTGCAGGACTGAGCAACAGAGCTATCTGCCTCCTGAAAAGGCGCAGCCAGCCTCTGGATAACTTGCCCACTAAGCTCTACCCAACCCCTCGGCTCTTCTATCTCAGAGGAGTTTTCTGACGACGTCTGTAACCCCTTCTTTTTATTGTCAGACCATGGACTTAAACCACCTAGGAAAAAAATAAAGGGTCTTGCAGTTCTACTGATCTTCCTAATGATTTAATACTGCAAATGCTACAGGGAGATATCCCTTTCTTGATCTTGTTAAAAGCTGTCAGGCTACACATCTTGCTGCACTAGATCACCCTACTGTGGATTTCTTTCTAAACAAATCCGGTTTCTCCAGAGACTCGCTGAGTTGTTTTTGTTTTGGTTTGGGGGGTTTTTTCTCTTGATTCTTTAAAGACCTTTTAAACGCCTGTCTGGGGGAGTCCAATAAGTCCTGGCTTAGAGCCGCAAAAGAGTAGCAAAACTAAATAGGGTACGGTTGTTATTGTAGTAATCATTTACTGCCAGCATAAATACACAGACTGGACCATTCAACCTTCGACAGAAGGAAAGTCATGGACAGTTGACGTTTCACAACCGGAATCTTTTTCCCCCACACCCCTTTTTTAATTTTTGATGTAGCGCCAAAACCCGTGTTTCATGGAAATCGTTACCCGTCTTTGTTTCTGGCACACAGACGCCCAACGCCAGACCTGTGAGCAGAACAACCCAAGTATGCACACGGTTTTGGGCTCCACGTCGGCCCAAACATGCATGGTTGCATGGGCCCTATGGAACCGCGGGGCCCCAACCCTGAGCGCCGGCCCTGCCTGCTTTCTGCATCTGTTCTACACAAACGGCACCTCGCGGCTGTGCTTTAGTCGGATGGGGCGAAATTCTCCCTTGGCCGAAGACAAGCACAAGGCTTAACGCCCCCTTAAGTCCCATTTAAGACTTCAAAACCAGATCCGCCTTTGTTTGTATGGGCTGTTTGCCCAAGGGTGAACCTCACCCAGGATACGTTCTGGTAGTATTTTTTTTGTTTTGTTTACATCTCAAAGGCTTTCCCCTCCCAGCTAAATATTTATAGGCAGGTCAATTTAGGAGCTTAAACTGCAGTCTGGACCCAAAATAAAAGTTCACCAAACCTGTTCTTGTCGCTCAGAGGGCTAAATTCTAGCCTTTGGCGTTCCCACGCAACTCTCTGTAAAGTCAACGAATTCAACATCCCAATATGCAACACTTCAGCAGGGCAGGTTTGCCCCCTACGGTCTTGTTGGCAGAGTTTTGTTCACTCTAATTTTATATGGCTCAAGCAATGGGGCTGCCTCCCTGCTCACCCGCCTTTCCTTTGGAACAGATTCTACAGTCTCTTAGAACACTCTGTTAAAAAGGTTCCAGATTTTCAGTGTAAATTTTCCCCTTGCTCAAGCTGTGCTCCATTTTTCTGGTTGCATCTCCTGGGCCAGCCCCAGCCAATTATTGCTATTCACCCCCTTCTGCTGCCTGTAGTCATCACGCATCACAGCACGCATGCTAGGATTAAGGGTAAACAAACACTCAGAGATCCACAAAGACGGTCACACACGGGGAGAGACATAAACCATCACATTTTGGGGATAAAATCATAAGCACTCCCTTTTGCAGACTCGGTTTAGTATGAATTAAAAGCTCTTCTGTTTTTTTCATTCTCTGCCAAGTAAAAAGGAAAAGTAGGAAATTAATTCCTTTTCAGATGTGAGTAACACAAAGCTGGGGAATAATTGGTGGATGGTTCTTTTTTTCAGCCTCTCACTTTGCTTCAGCCTCCTACAGTTGTCTTGGCCTGCTTTTCCCTTTAATGATTCTGAATAAAAATCTAACTCCGCATGCAGTACACTTATTATACTAAGAAGAAAAACAAAGCAGGTTGTGCAAGAGGCCTTTATAGTGACAGATGAGACGGGTTAGCAAATTTGCTTAGTTTAAAATAGAAAGGAGAATTTAAACCCAAGTATTTTCAAGGCCAGAAAAGACAGAGCACCTCAAACCAAGCTGAGGAATGCAGCACATGTACCCTGCTGGAGCTGGGTAGCATGTGGAAGGGACACCCGTCTGGATGAGAGCAGTGTCAAATGCTGTAGAGTTTGGCAAGCTCCCAAGTGTAGGCAGGCAATGTAGACATGAGACCCTTCCCTCCCCAGGCTCCCTGTTACTGTTGGATGGGAGCGTTGGGGCAGGGGGCAGTTCAGGAGTTCTTTTGAAAATGCCCTTGGTGATCTTTGGATCTCACAAGCATCTTGAAACCTCATCAGCTCTGCATGGCAGGAAAGAACATCTGCCCTGGCTCTCAAAGCGCCCGGCGCCTGAGACGATGTCATCGTTTTACAAGATTGATGGTGGGTTCTCTGTTAAGCTACATCTTTGGTCTTCTTAAGTTAAATCATCTTCCTGCCAAAGCTAAAAATTACTCGGCAGTGTAATCACAGTTTCAGTCCGGACAGTGAAATAACAGATTTCCTACCCATATAACAACAACAACAATTTCGTTTCCATAGCGCCTCCCGTCCTCAAAGATCCAAAAAAGCCATTAAAAACTTCATTTACTGAAGTACAAATGGTAGACGGGGTGGGATCATGCAACCCACAACTCAGCTGTGGCAGCACACAGCAGCACTGCATGAGCATTTAAGACAGGAAGCCAAGAAGAATTGCCCATCTTGTTGAGATTGCCAAAGGGCGTCTTCAATCACCTTGCTTGGCCTACGCTGTCGGCCCCGCCCCTTTATTCTCATGCTGACCTCGATTTGTCTCACCAGGAAGGGCTGGACTTTACCCAGGGTTTATCAAAAATTCTCTGCAAACCTACGGATGAAAGATGTTGTCTGAAGACTTGCCCACACATGGAGTTGTTTCTGACTAGCACATATGGAGTTTTTCCTTAATAGCTACTGCACTCGCTCCCTACCTTAATCCACTAAGGGAAACCATGCTCTAAAGGTAGCAGATTATCGCACTCTATGAAACAAATGTTTCCTAAAGGAATGTCCCCTGTGAAAGCAATCTTCTTCTGACAACTCATTTCTCCTGGAGAACATGATGAAGGATGTCTAATCTTTAGCTGGACATAGCTTCCCTCCTGTTACGTCAGCACCACCCTCTTGGATTCTGTCTATGGAGCACCAGGCCAACCTCCAGCTCAGCCTTCTCCTCCTGAAAAGGAAAAGCCAACAACAAAGCAAGCCAGTGCCATCCAGTCATCAATGCGGTGACTGGAGCAACCATGGAAGAGCCTACAGAGATCTCACCATTCAGTTTTTCCCGCCCCCTGTATTTTCGCTCTGGCCTTGCAGCCTGGCCTTTCCATTTTTGGCCAGGCAGCCCACTCATCAGACTGCATCCCCTGGGCAATATGGAAAGGAAAGGTGTGGTTGGGAGGGATGGCTTCCCCTGGAAAAAGCGCAGCAACAACAATGCTCCAGCTATGAAGTGGCATGGATAACATGGCTCCCAGTAGAGTGGTGCCAGAGCAAAAACGCTTTCGCACTCCACCCGTGAAGCCTCTTTGTTCCTCACATCTGCTTTGGGTGCCCCCTCCCTGTCGATAAATAATAGGAAAGGCACGTTGGCCCCTGGAACAGGGTATGTTGGCCCTTTAAAGGAGGCTACCCAGCCTTGGTCCTAGTTCACCCCAATACCAAGGGAATTCTGGGGGTTGGAGTGCGAGAGGGAGCATGGGGCGGAGAACAGATGAATGAAAGCAAGGCCTGATGAGAAAGGAGGGGAGCAGGATACAAGACATGTCCATTTCCGGTGTACAAGAGACCAGTGGCTGAGCAAGACATAGTTGGGGAGAGAGAAGCTCTCTGCACAGTGAGCGGAGCTGGAACACCAGCAGCTCTCAGGGTCTCTCCAGACCAGGGGCCTGGGAGGCAAGTGTCTGCACTCGGGAAGGATGGCTGGGGGGCAAGAAGGTGGGAAGGAAGCTGAGAGGCAAGACAGAGAAGGGGCCTGGCCAGGGATGTCAGGGACCACCCCAGACTGGAGGTTCCATAGAGGATGGGGCAGTCTCCCATCACTGCCCTGGGTCAAGGAAGGAGATCAGCGTGGCCCTCAGTGGAAAAGCGTCTTGAGCTATGCAGTCAGAGCGAGGGGAAAAAAAAACAGCTTAGCCTGGAGTGGGGCAATTAACTGACCGTTCGTCCTGCAGAACAGGAGTGAAGGCTGAGGCCGGGATGACCGCCGATGGGATGCTGTGTAACTGGTCTCCTATTCACCTCGGGCAGGAAGGATTAAACCACATCCAGCCACCCTACTACATGCGAGAGGCTGCAGGAGCAAGTGGGAAACTGAGGCTGCAGTGCAAACTGACACCCAAGAGACAAGAACCAGCTACCCCACCAAGTAGTGCTGCTTGGCCGGTCACACCGAGCATCATTTCAGAGCAAAGACTCGATGTGAGAACTGGAAACTGCTCACCAGCCGTCACGCACAGACACAGAGAATGAATTTATCCAGTAACACATTCAGTTCTCGGAATTGCAATCTATTACGTATTTCAGCATACCTTCTTCATTTCCTGTCCCAAATTGCTATACCATCTTGCTGTGCACTGGCGAACAGCTGCTACACTTCACAGGTTCGGAAACATGGATCTAATGGATTAAAATACTCCCCCTCTAGCCTGGCTGTATTCAGTAACCCTGGGCTTAGCTACGGTCAGTTCCACGCGCAAAGAATCAGGCTTTAACTCCAGCCTCTGGCTTTTACGGGTTTCAGTTGGATCCTACTGGCTATATGATGGCATTGCATCCCTGGACATTCTGCACAGAATGAAACATGTGAATTTGCCTTTCTGTGCACCGGCTGGCCAGGTGGAAACACAAAAGCCTTGAGGACTTCCCTCTTGGGAATTTTATCACTAGAAGAGCAACACCGCTCCTCTCCAGGAACATCAAGGGATGGGATAAGGGCTTGTCTATGCTGGAAAGTTAATTCAGGTTAAGTTCGGGTGTGAATTTAAAGGACACTAGCTATTCCAGACTCAGTCCCTGATTAGCTAAGCCCTAACACCCCACAGGCATCTGTCTGGAACAAACACCACGAGGTATACGAGCATGACGGGATGAAACTGGAACGAGGCAAAACTGAGCTGGAGAATTTTACTAACAGTGGAATATGTTGGAGAACGGAACCGTCTTCGCAAGGGGACATTTACATCCAGACTGGACAAAGCACTCAAATGATACTCTATCTCTGTGTGAGGCCACACTGTTGTGTCTGGCAGGCGGTGTATCTGCATGTCTGATGCTGTCAAAGAATTCACCATTCCATTATACCCAGAGGGGAAACATTAAGAAATGAATATCACGATCATCAAATATTATGACTTTCTGGCTGAATCCCAACTCCTACATTCAGTGCAATCGGAGTAAATAACAATTAGCATCTGAGGCTTTTCTTTCTATTTTCCTGCCCTGCCAACGTGTGAGCCAGTAAAATAAAAGCCTTGAAAATAAATGACTAGACTGTCTAATGCAGTGCTGCTCAAGGAGTGGCCTGTGGACCAGCGGCAGTCCTTGAGATCGCCCGACAGGATTTAGAAAGGCAGCACGTTTATCGCTGGTATCAAATGGGCTGAGAAACACTGGTCTACTCTAATACTCCCCCTCTGGCTTAGCTGTACAGCAGTAACCCTGGGCTTAGCTATGGACAGCTTCATGAGCAAAGAATCCAGCTTTAACTCCAGACTTCCTGGCTTTTACGGGTTTCAGTTGGATCCCATTAAGTATTTGATGGCACTGGCTGACGGCTGACGCTGTGTGATGTGACTAATACGCACCAGGTTATTATTCACTCTGCTTTGGCTCATTTTCGGTTCCCTCCCTCCACTATGGCTGGAAGGAAAGGAGCCGACCTGCAAAACAACATTGGAATGAAGTTCTGTCCACCTTGCTGGTTGTGTGAGGCAGCGAGTTGGGAAGGGGCCCTTTCATCGGCCATGTCTCTAAGGTGGGACCCAGAGACAAGACCGCTGCCTGCCCTGGGCCACCGTGTCTCCAAACGTGGCATCATCCCAGGAAAACGTAAAACGACAACAGCAGAAGGGAACTGAGGAGAGTTTGGGGGCAGTTGCCAGGGCAGAAATGAGAGCCAGGCGTACCACAGGGCTGGATTTCACTGTCAGCGACACCAGAGACCAGCTGGCAGTTGGGGTCATCCACGTTCACCGTGGTGTTGCTGAGAACAGATTTGGCACTGGACAGCGACGGGTTGGTTTTTTATTTTAACATTCTGGTCACTTTCCCACCCTTCACTAAGTGGGATCTGGAGCGAGACGAAGAGAGAAAGTGAGACAGATGGACAGAAAAAGAGACAGAGGTTTATGTAATGCCCTCTGGAACCAGCACTTTCCTCTGCAAGGAAAAGTCCTTGGCAATTGAAAAAGCCCTTGAGCTGCAGATTGCAGCCCTTTTCTAATTGATTTTCGAATTCTCTCGCTTTCTTGCCTTCTTCCTCGTGCCAGAATGTGGCTTCATCTTATTGCTGGAGACAAATTGGAGTGGGCACGGTGCTGACGGCATGGAAAGGAATGGAAGAGACTTCCTGAGCACTGCAACCACAGAGCTGCTGCCAGGGGCCCCTCCCAATGCGGACGCGGCTTCGGGAGGATGCTGGAAACAGGCGACGTATTCATTTCTACCTGGGATCCGAGAAGGGAGTCAAAGAGCTCTGGCTTCCGCGTGCCTGCCATCAGCTGGCAGCCTGGTCATTCCCAGTGTAAATATCAGGGGAAGGTTTCTGGAGATGGACTGGGAGAGGGGGTCACCTCTCCTGACACCCCAAAATGGTTTTACCTGAAAGGTTCTCTCAGATGCTGCATGTTGCAGGGCTAGGAAAGGCTGTTCCTAACTGCCCTCATTGGGACAGTGAGAGTCCCCAGGACGTTAAAGGGCCAGGGTCAGTCACACAAACCCCCACATGTGCTCTGCAATCCCCCCCGCCTCGTGTCATTCTCGGGCCAACACTGTTCACGTCCCCAGGAAGAAATCTGAGGAAAGCAGCCGGCGATGAAACCTTTCACTTTTCTGTAATTTGCAAACCCTTCTATTCAAAGCTCTCGCACTTTGCAGACATAGTCCAGCAAAACGTCCCCTGCCAGCTGGAGTCCGTAGTCTCAGACAAATGCTCCGAGTCCAATGTACTGTCAAAGGCATTTGAAAACACTCCCGTTGCTCCCCCCTTTATGTGTACTGTCTAATCAGAGCCTGCCCAAGGAGCCCGGGCATCTTGCAGGGAGCAATTAGGGTTTGTCATTTCAAATTGGAAATGACCAAGAACACAGGCACTCAGTCTACGTCCATTAGAGACACACATCCAAAGCATTTGTTTCAGCAACAGATGGCAGATGAGCTTGGCACGAAAAGTCCCCCAAGTCTACACAGCCACGAAGAGCCTCATTCTGCGTTCCAAACAGTGCAAATTGAAAGCTATTCCCCTAAAGGCAATGCAGGAACGGGGCCACAAACCGGTTATAAATCAGATCAAAATTGTTCGTTTCTACAATCTGCCTCGGCTATCAGGAGTTAAGGGTTTGTCTACACGGGGAGACTCAGAAAAGTGCAGCCAAATGAACTTTTACAGTGGACTAGTTAAGCTGCACATTGGAAGTGAATTAAACTAAACCGAATTAAGGTCACTTTAATTCTGAGTAAAAGCATTCACATAGGGGTATAGTGCGGTTTAACTAACCCCCTTAAAATTCACACCTTTTGTTCAGACAAATTAACGTTCTTGAGAATCCTTGTATAGACAAGTGCTAAAGAGTCGTAAATATATCCTCATTTTACAGACGGAGAAACTGAGTCATGGCTTGTGGCTGGGACTTGTCTAAGGATACACAGTGAGCTTACTGGGGTCACCTATCCTTCAACTTTGGGTGCTCTGCACTAATTAAAATATACAATACAATGAATCTCATCCACAAAACGTAGATTGAACCTACAGGACATGGAGTATCCTGGCAATGCCCAGACTCCCCAGAGCTAAACGTCTCCCTCATTCCACCCCCTCCAAAATTAAAAACTGGTTTGTCGTACGCCCAGAAAGGTAACAAACTCTGAGTCTGGAGGACACTCTCTTTAAAGCAGAGATGGGCCAAAACCAGAACCTCTCATCGAAAAGTCTTCAGCTTTTGGGGTGTATCGTTGGGGTTGGGTCAGAGAGAGTTGAAGAGAGGGGGAAGTTTAGACTCAAATCCCTGGATCCAAACCCAGCTCCTTTCAGTTCTGGTTCCAGTCCGGCTCTGGTGAAGTGTCATGAGGATGTGATTTCACTCCAAGACAGCAGACCTCTCACAAGATCCAGCAACTCCACTGAGAAATCTTCTGTGAATGACTCTCACGGCTTCAGCACCACTTTCTCCCAACTCAGACCTTGCACTGACTCAGTCTCGGTCTCACAGAGCTGTGACTGTATCTGGCTCAGAAAACCGCCTCCTTGCCATACCCTCACCCACTGGCCTGATCACCCCCAGGGGAGGTATTTTGTGATGCTGGCTCATGTTATCAGCCATTAAACCACACTGTAAATGCTCTATATGAGGGAAACCACTTCAAGCCAGGGAGTGCAGGAGCATCCCTCGTTCCAGCCCCGAGGATGATACTTGATATTCTTTTTCCTTAATCCCCCAGCTCTTGGAGTCATGTGATTACACAGACTCTCCGTTTTGCTGTTTTTAAAAGAAAATGAGACCAGATCTATACCAGTGGGGAAATTCAGCAGCAGTCAACAGGAGTTACACAGGCTACGCCGAGTAGTTTGCCTAACTAACTCCTGTCGACTTCCAAACTCCTCTTCATCGAGTATCTTCGCTGCGCTGCTGGGAAATGCGTTCCCGTCAATGCAGCACTATGCCACTTGAAGGGGCGGTTTTATGAAGTCGGTTTCCAGATCAAATTTGCCGCCATAGGTGCAGGCATGGCCTAAATTCAGCCTTTCCGGTGGCAAAGAAAAGCCTGAAAACATGATCCAAGTGTAACCCAAATGTTCTGCAAATAGCCAGCAAAGGAAAAACAACCCAAGCACTTATTATTGTTAAAAGTCGTCTAATTCTCATGATTTTGGGTGTCTCAGCTCAGTTTTGAAGGCCTGAGGGAGGTGGGATGGCATTCTCTCGTTAGGAAGTACCTCCGGGTTTGTCAGGCTCCAAAAAAGGATCATGTTGCATTTCATTTCCTACGTGACACTGGTGATCATTCGCCTTTTTGTGGTGCCTGCACACAGCTGCCAGGAGTTGGTAGCTATGGAGTTGAGTGAATGATTAACTCTCATCTACATATTAACCACTGCTCTTCATTCCCTGCAGAATGCCACACCCCCATTTCCGGGTGCTAAAATCTGATATCCCTTTGGCTTCACCAGTGAACTGCTCAGGTGCTGGGGACCTTTCAGGGTTTAAACTTGAAGCCCATTAAACTGCGCTAATGATTAATCTGGGACTTCAGCCCAAGAAGTTAATGATGAAATGTCATACTCTGGTGTCACACCAAACTCTTCTAGATGGAGGCCGTGTCCCAGTGGCCGGCACAAAAATGTTATCTCGCCATAAGAAAAATCAGCTAGGCCCCAATCCGCTGTGGGCAGGCCCCTCCACGGCTCACTGCAGCATTAGAGCCTTAGCGTGAGCAGGTAAAAATGTTCGCCAGGCGACCTTCTCCACTGCAACGGGCGGCTATTTATGAGACACAGCCAAAGGCTCTATGAAGCTGTGGCAAGTGTGGGGACCAACTCAGAAGCTGCCCTAAATGCCCGCGGATGTCACTGTGCGTTGCCTCTGGGGAAGTACGTCATATTTACCTGCAACAACCCACGGCACAAATGTCCATCTGTGCTCAGCTCCCCTAGAATTGCTGGCAGTGCCTCATCTATTACCTATCCGCTGGCGCTAATCCTGCAGGTGGCTGGATGGCTTTATCATACTGCTCCGAAGGACCGCTAGGGCCGGTGCTCGCTGAGACTGTGTTTTGTATGTCACGTGAGAGCAGACGTCTCGTAGCTAGTTTCACAGCGGAGGCCGATGGGGGAAGCCAAACCTCGCGCTGCAGGGACTAAGCTGATCTGGGAAGGCCATCTTATTTCCTAGAGCCAACGTGGTTGAGATTGACTCCCCTGAGCAGCAGGTAGGACCCGGGGCCAAATGAACCAGTGTTCTGCTCTCGGTACGCCCTTGTATTTCATCACCATTCCTGCATTCCCTGAGGCCCGCATTAACTACCAAATCTGGGCAATGGGCTGTGGGGCTGTCTAGGTGGCCTTCTGGGTCAGACACTGGCTTAGATCACTGGAGAGTAGGGCTCCGTCCCAGACTCTGCCACAGATTCTTTGTGGGACCTTGGGTAAGTCACTTAATCGCTCCAGGTCTCGGTTCTTTTGCAGAGCAGCAATAGCAATTCTTTTTTCTCTCTTGTCTTGCCTAAGGTCTTTAGGACAGGGCCTGTCTTATTATGCTCACGGATGGCACCTGTCACTGTGAGCTCCCGTTCTTGGCTGGGGCTCGAGGGACTACTACGGCAGAACTGAGAATTCCCAGATTCTGCTCCTCTGGGTCTTCCTGAAGTCCCAGGCACCAGCTCTCAGGTACATAAGCTGCAGCCGAATGTCTGCATTTAAAGTGAGCCATTTTGTTATGGATTTACAGGGGCTTGCAATGCGTTTTTCTCCCCCCTCCTGCCTGCCGTGGGAACAGGCAACCGAGCTGCTAAAGATTGGTAAAGTAATTTGGCTGGCTCCTTTCTCATCATCCTGCCATCAACTGCGGCCAGGAGAGACATCTTTAGATCCTGTCTAACAGCTGGGGACTCTCGACTCCTGGGGATGTCGACACAGCGTAAGTGGATGCCAAATCGAAGCAGCAAGTGAGGATCTGGGATCTTCGGTACCTGTCTCCAGTTCATCTGATGGCACCAGCTTGTGTCTCAGGGATCCTGAGCATCCCAACGGTTGGATATCAGCTCATGCAGGACTGATGCCTTCATGTTTCAGGCCATAAACTGATCTCTAGCTGGGCCTGAGAAATACTTCTCGCTCTGGGTGCACAAGGAGGTGTGTTATGTAAAGGAAAGGGTTTTACACTTTCTTCTGAAGTAACCCGTACTGATCATTGCTGGGGCCAGGCGGAACACTTCTCTGCAGGCAGGAGCTTGGACCAGATGATTCTGGTTGCCGCAGTGTGTTTCACATTTGAAAAGGCAGAAGAAACCCCACTGTGGAAGCCAGCATCCCAGGCTCAGATGCCATGTGAAGCAGCCAAGGGGCTTCCATGTAAATCTGATTAGCTCGGCAGAAGATCAAGAAGTGATTGAATGCCCAGGAAGCTACTGAGCGCCCCTCGCAAGGAGAGGAAAGGAGCATGGTCCACAGGGCAAATTTCTCTCCTCTTGTTTTTATCGGCCATTGTTAAAAAACAAAAATAAAACTGCTCGCGTCAGGGATGTGAATGAAATGCTGCGGCTCTTTAATATTACATCTTTTAAATATGGTAATATATCTGATATCAAATGCAAGAGCTGGAGAGCCACATTGGGGCCAGCTCTTGAAAACGTGCACAAGCAGATCATTTAAACCACCGTCACTCCAAACACCTGTCTCTTCGTTGTCATTTCATCCAGGGCCTATGCTTAGGGACTTGAGTTTCCAAACACCCCCACAATTAGTAAGATAAGCGAGAGCACATCCTAGGCCTCGTTCACACGTGACCAGAGGGGGTGCAGACTCACAGACATTTGTTGCGTTATTGGCAGACTAAGGCCTAGAACTCAGGTCTCATGATAGGCAGGCAGCGAGTCGATCCACTAGTCTACACCTGCATCACTCAATTCTCCCCCCCACTCCGTTAAGCTCAATGGAGCAACTCAAGCGAGTAAATGCATAAATGCTTGTAAGCTTGGGCCCTCAGCATCTCACAGATATGGTGTCTGTGATGTGACAGTGCGTTCCTCTGTGATGTCATATTCAGCTCACTATTTACCAGTGCAAGAGGGAGAGCTGGCACCATATTCACTGGGCTGCATCCTGGTGTGACGTGTTGGGGGACTGTAATGGGGTGCTGGTCCCTTTACGGGAGATGATTGGTCTGGCATGGTCGGGGAGGGGGAAACAGAGTCACACCGGGGCATTCTGGGGGATGTAGTCCAAAAAGACTGATGGGAAATGGTCTCCAGAGCCATGTGATTGGGGGGCTGGGACAGAAAGGCATTCTGGGAAGGAGTGCCAGGGAATATAAGGAGATGCCTGCACTGCTACCAGCAGAGTGAGCTAGCTAGCTGGGTGGGTGGGGTGTTTTGGAAGCAGGTGTGTGGGCTCTTGACCATGTTAGCTGGGAAAGCAGCCCAAACAAGGCATGAGAGAGAGGCCTAGGGAGTGACAGGCTGGAGAAAGAACCTGGGGAAAGGTGAATAAAACACCTGTTGGCAAAGGACAAAGACTTTTGTGGAGGGCTAACACCAGCGGGAGTGTAGCTGACAGGCTAGGGAGAGCTAAGAAAATGTTTGGTGTGTGACCTAGAGGAGTTATTTTGCTTTGATGCTGTAGCGAAACCACTTAAACTGCACGGAATCAGTCAGCAAGAAGGTAAACTGAGGCACAAATCAGCCTCCCCCAAAAGGAAGATGGCACAACAGAGGGGAAACTGAGACACAACTGCCTACTGCAAGAGGAAGATGGTGCAGCAGAGAGGAAACTGAAGCAGCAGATGTATCAGATGGCCAAGGTAAGATCCCATTACAGAGGAATAAACTGAAGACTTCCCCCCTAATCACTCCTGGGCATTGGGAAATCCTGAACTCCCCACATCCCACTGATGTCATTAGGGAATTACCTCTGGTGTCCTAATGAGCATTAGTGCTATACAAGCCAAGATTCCCGCTCTTCTCACCTCTCTCCCGGTAACCGGTCTACAATTGACACAGTCTCCCCACTTACAGGCTTGGGTTTACAATAAGCCCGCTGCAGAGCTTTGTTTGGGGAGGCCAGGTGCATGAGAAAGCAACTTTCTCCTTCTCCATCTGGCCACTGGTGCTTTGCAGCAACTGAGTTTGAAAAATACTGCAGGCTCTGCTTCCGCCTCATTGTCTGTGTGTGAGTGAACAGGATCTGGGCTACAGGGGTACATGGACGAGATCAGAGGCACGTCAGCCAGTGCGTGCATCTGTCTGTGGCTGCTCTCAACTTAACTCGAAGTGCGAAAGATCCGTCCCAACCGGTTACTGTAGGTTCTCGTTCGGGGACAGTTCCATCTCAGGAGGGTGGGTGGGGTTAGAGTTCCACTACCTTTACTTTGTCGGCACCTGACTTTTAAAGAGATAGGAGGCAAATTCTGCACCGATCGGTACATGCAGGGTTGCCACTCAGTACAGAATTTGGTCCATAAAGACCCTTGATTCTGTTTTCCTTCCGTAGGAGTAAAATAACGTTCCCACGCGCTGATAGAAACCTTTGATCTGCACAGATTTAATTAATTACTTATGAATCTCTGGTCGATGTACTGTTGTGTCTCAACCTGCAGTCGCCTCGTGTAGTGGAATAGCTGAGCGGTGAGTGAGTCTAGCTAATGGATTCACCAACTTATTGCTTATGTAACAGGCCTAAAAAAAAAAAACCCCAAACCCACTGAGGTAGCAATAATGAGCCACCATCTAGAACAACTTTAACAGAGGGCTGGAACGGCGCCAAGATCTTTCCAAATGGAAAGTGTTCTCCTGGGGAATCACTGCATCAGATTTCAGACAAGCGCTTCCCATTTTTAAATCTCCTCATTCCAGGAACCCATTAAAAGGAGCTGGGGAGGGGGGGAAGGAATAATTTAAAAAATTAGAAACTGAAATAGACTCAAAGACTTTAAGGTCAGAAGGGCTCTGGGGGTTTTTTTGCCTTCCTCTGTAGCACAGGGCATGGCTCACCTACCGGTCAATTCTCTGTATCTTAAAGTCCTTAAATCATGATTTAAGGAGGTAAATAACTCAGTCATAGGTTGGTGGCCTATTGCTGGAGTGGGTGGGAGGTCTTGAGGCCTGCGTTTTGCAGGAGGTCAGACTAGAAACTGAAAAGTATACGGGTGCAAAGATAGATTTGCAAGACAAAAAGAGGGTCATGGTGTGGTTTTAAGGGACTGTCCGTGAAACAGGCATGACACCCACACGAAGCATCTCAACAGCAAGCCCGTCTACATGCCATGCTTACAGTGCAAGTAACTGTGCAGACGTACAAGTGCTTTGGGACAGGGACCAGCCCTCTGCTGTATTTAGGTTCCCTCGCTCCTAATCAAGGCCCCGAGGTAATGCCAGAATACAAAATATTCAATAAACTCTATTGGGCTCAGAGAACAGTCATGAGAAAGATAAGAAAACCTGCCACATAGTGAACTCAAAGGGCTCTCTCCATTTAGCTTTAAAAAAGAGAGTTAGAGTGAGTTGATCGGTCTGTAAATACTTGGGGGACACATTTAATAATGGGCTCTTCAGTCTAGGAGAGAAAGGTCAAACACGATCCAATGGCTGGAATCTGAACATAAGACAAACTGAGATTAGAAATAAAGTGTACATTTTTAATGGTCAGAGTCATTAACCATTGGAACTTATCAAGAGTCCCAGTGGATTGTCTATCCCTGGCAATTTTTAAATCAAGGTTGGATATTTTTCTGAAAGATCTGCTGAAGGAATTATTTTGGGGCAGTTCTCTGGCCTGGGTTACACAGGAGGTCAGACGAGAGGATCGTAATGGTCTCTTCTGGCCCTTTAATCTATGAATTCTCATGTCCCCCTTCACTCAAATCCCTCCTTTTAAAAGGTTGCTCCTCCTATACAGCTTTCTAACCCTATCTGTTACTTGATGGAGCAGTGCAAGAAGGAAATTCACCCCTGGGCAGAGGGCTAGACAGCGAGCAAGGCATCGCTTAAATCCTATCTCGAGGACATAAGAGGAGCACAGGCCAGGGGTGACTTTGCCTTGTACGTAATGTGTGCTGAGCTCTCGGCCTGACAAGGCACAGTACAGTGCCGGAGAAAGGCGAGTGCGAGGACTACTGATGAGAAGAAGGAAGGGAGGGAGTGAAGTGGCGGGAGTTGAGACCTCTAAAGATTGGGCGTGGAGGGGCTGAACAACAATTCTAGATCTTAGATCGACTCTGCAGTCCCTTAGAATGGACCGGGAAACACTGAGTCCCCTCTGAACCCTCTTCGAACCCAGGAGAGCCCTGAGCTCAAACGTCGAGAATGATGCCTGTGATGAGAATCATTCCCTAACCTAGACCCTCCTGGCATTCAACTAGAATTCACATGGCTGAGTCTGCTACGGAACGGCAGCCTCCCTCTGCATGAGAAACCCCTTGGGCAACAGCACAGTGGCGACGCATAAGGACAAATGCGAAGGTCCACTCGCAGTCCACGTGAGAATTGTACTGCTACATCCAAGAACACTGCGGAAGGGGCGTGTAACCAGATGGTTTTACCAATCTGATCTAAAATAAACTTCAGACACTGCAGAATCAGAAATTCACTTCACTTCCTTCTTGTGGTGTGGCTTTTTGAACACACAAATTACCTGCACAGTACAAATATTCAGCTCAAACCACTCCAAGGTTGGTGTTTCTAGAGTTCCTCCTTCTGAAACTGCTCAGCCCCCATCCTTGATCCTCTCTTCAGAGAGCCACTCCCATCTCTTGGGGGTTATGAGCCATTTGCCTCAGCAGAACTCATTTACCCCCCGTTCTTAATAGGATCAACCCCAGCTAACCAGATGGGATGCTTCAGGAAAATTCTGGCTGCTAGTTATAGATACCAAAGAATTTTACAAACAACAAAGGCACCCATGGCTGGCGTGCAGCATTTTCTTCCCCACCAAAATTGCTGGGAGAGCACATGCAAGTCCCCTGCATCCCGAGTTTGCTGTAACCGATGCTGTTCCCCTCAGTGGTCAGCCAGTCCCCCACCCTTCCGGTGAAGACCATGAGGCAGCAGCAGCTGGGGAAACCTTACGTGGCACGAGTCATGCAGAAGGCATTCTAGTCTGGTGTGGGGACAGCAAGAAAAGTGATTAGAGCCCAAAACCAGCAGAGCTGAAGCAGTTGCAAGTCTAGGCACAATTTCATTAGTGATGTGCACATCACCCATCTGCAAGATTCCTCGCTCTAGCCGGTGCGGCCGACTCCTCACGGAGAAACGAGTTCCTCCTGTGCCTTTAAAAGGACTTGATTACAGACAAAACGGTAATTATCATTGGGCCAAATTCTGTCTGTCTGACTTCAGCAGGTCCCTGTGACTGAGGGCAGGATCCAGCCCCTTAGGTCACACTTTCTTTCTGTGCATAGGTTTCTTGTTTTCACCCTGAAACTGCAGCAAAGACACAAATCCTAGTCCGTGGGAACCTGGTCGTGCACAATCTATGGCTCTGTATTCGAAAGGTGGCCTGGGAGGTCTCTGTGCTAACGTTTTTCGAATAATTCCAGTTCCGATGCTCAAAATCTGCAAATTCCAACCAAGGAAAGCATTTGGTTCTCGTTATAGTGTGTTCTCCATACAAAACTGTTACTCGTGCACTAGCAGGGTCTAGCCCAGAGGTTTTCAAACTATGGGTCGGAACCCCATACTGTGTCACACACCCTCAGGTACTGGGTCCTGGCGCCCCTATTGCTGCTGCCGAAAGACTGGAATGCATCGCTCAGAGGTGTAATTGTTGAGTTGTGGGTATAAATGATTTTTTGTTTCAACTGGGTCCTGAGGAAAAGGTTTGAAAACCATTAGTCTAGCCTAGAATACATGTATAGTGTTTCAGGTTTCTGTCCCAGTTGCCTAACCGTAAGTGAGATGTAATCAGATGAAGAATAGGGACTCGAATGCAATTCGAGATGGGTAAGACCGTTATGAGTTCCTGGTGCTGGGTTTTGAAGCTTCTTTCATTATGAGTTTTTTTCGGGAGGGTGGGGGGTTCTGAATGATCTTAGCTTGCAAAAATCTGTTGAGCAGATTCTGTTTGTTATTGCCAAAGTCAGCCCATCCAGTCTTTCCCATCCCAGGATGACACACACAGACTTTCTTTTCTTAGGCTACGGAGCCTGTTCCTGTTCTGAACTCCATATTGTGCAGCCAGATGGTCTCTGCCCTCCCCATTTCGGTAAACTTTGTTTAAACCATGCTTTGGGGAAATTAAAAACAAAGGCAAACATCTACGATGCCTTTCAGCTTGAGGGAATCCCAAAGCTATTTTACAAACTGACTCCACCCTGGGCCTCTGGTTCCTTGCACAGTCCATAGCTTCTGGCATGTCCCACCCAAGAGGAGGCTGCTGCTGTTTTACAAACCCTGGAGTGTTACAGTAAAGTTTGAAGAAGAAGCAAAGAATACTTCATCCAGCTGCAACCTGCGTGGGGATTTCAGAGAGGCAGCTCACAGAAACCAAACTGGCATTACCACACGATTCCTCCTCTTACTATACTTCCCATTCCAAAAGGGGAGCCGTGTTAGTCTATTGTAGAAAAACAACAGAGTCCTGTGGCACTTTTAAAGACTAACAGATTTATTTATCGCATGAGCTCATGCAATAAATAAATCTGTTAGTCTTTAAAAGTGCCACAGGACTCTGTTTATAATTCCCATGGCACTTTTCATTACAATGCACAATTGATGCCCTTTTTTCAGTCTCTGCCCAAAAACGATACTGCAACAAACCCAGCCTATTGTAGTACGGGGGGGTGGGCGGCGGCATGTCACTGGTTCAGAAGATTTATCTAATCCATTTTGCGCCACGTAGGGAACTTTCCTGGGCTACACAAGTACTGATCAGGTTTGGTGCTTCCTAGCTTATGAAAAATGATGAGACCACAACCGATGAAAGACTCTTTTCTGCCAACCTGTTCATTATAGGGTTAATAGGCTGGCTGGGAGGAAATCGTGTTCCTTTCCATTTTAAAATCCAGCAGCTGTAGGTCTCTTAAAAATTAATATAAAAACAAAAAATAATCTGGGAAATAGTCACGGTTTCAGCCATTTTAACACAAACAAAGTAAGCAAACGCGTAAGGTTGACACATGCTTTAAATCCATTTTCATAGTTTTAACGCCCCCAGCACTCAGTTTTTGGTTCACAATGCATTGGGGAATATTTATATCTCACATGCAGTATTGCTGAAGGTAAATGGCATTTTTCATCAGTGTCTTAGGACTGGTCTACCCTAGAAAATTAGCTCAGCCCAGCTACATCGCTCAGGGGTGTGAAAAATCCACAGTTAAAATGCCGAGGGTCTCTCTGAACTTCAAAATTAGGTCAAGCTAAGTTGCATCAGCTTCCAGTCACAGCAGTAATTAAACCACTTTTGATGTTCACACTACACTCCTGGGCTATGTCTACACTTGTGAATTTAAGTCGACTTTAACTAAGT
>ML685786.1:2795036-2816868 GCA_007922175.1 Pelusios castaneus | reverse complement strand
CCCCCCCCCCCGGCAGGGAGGGCATTGGTGTAGCCTTGGGGTAGCCCTAAGTCAACTTAGGGCTACCCCACGGTTACACTGGCTTAAGTCGACTCTAGGGAGTTGACGTAAGCCTTAGGTCTACTAAAAAGCAGGTTTTATAAAGTCGACTTAATTTTAATTAAGTTGACTTTATTTTCCTTAAGTCGACATCAGCAAGCTGCTTAAGTTGACTTAAGGAAACTGTAGTGTAGACGCAGGGTAAATGAAGTCGACTTAATTTACCAGTGTAGACGCAGCCCTGGTGTCGGTGGCGCATGGCCTCACCAGGAACGCTGGTACCTTCTGCCTGGCACTGTGGGGCATTGTGCGCCTCACTACGTCGATGTTGGCTCGAGGCCTCCTGGGGAGATGGATGACCTACACCAATGGGAAACCCTCTCCCCTTGGCACGAGTGGTGTCTACCCCGGTGCAGCTCCTGCTGTGTCACTGTGGTGGTGCAAGAGTGCACACGCCCTCGGTAAAACGAGCTGGGTGTCAATAATGTAAGAAAATAAGGGTCTAATTCGAACGTCTCATTTGTGGACCAGCCACTAAAGGGGGATGCAAAATGCTCTGTACAAGCATGGTAAGCTAGGCAGAGGGAGAAGGTGTGGTGGGTCAATAGAACTGCAGAAATCAAGTCGATCGGGCCATTAGGTCTTTGAAGATGACAGGAGCCAGTCTACAAAGAGGTGGCAGGCGTATGGTGGTAAATACGGATATCCCGCTGCTGCTGCTGCTAAATAACTGAGCTGGCCCTGGAGCACAAGTGTCCAGACTTGTGCATAGATGCTGATGGTCTGGGGTCCTCCAATACTGCTGACGACCCACAGCCGGGGTGTTACGCTAGCACCCCTCTGTCTCCTTACTTCCCTGCCGAACCAGTCTTTCCATCCCTCTCCATTACACTAAGCTGGGAGGTAACTCTAAAAGCTCCTCTTTGCTCCTGCGGTATCCTTCTGCGTCCATGTCTTGTCTATGGCCACTCCAATGACAACTCTAATGTATTCTGGGACATAGGGGGAAAATAAGATGAGATACAAAATGAAACTGATGTGTGTTGATACCTCAGTAAAGAAAAAGGGCAGGGCTGGGCAAGTGAAAGAGGGACAACAGAGAAACGTCATAGAGAAACCACTCTGGAGGAAAAAATTCCTAATGAGAGAAAACAAAATCCTCTGCAAACAGCCAATAGAGCGTTAACAAGTGACTTTAAAAATCACTTGTTTACAATATAGGATTAAAACAGCAAAGATTCCCATGATGGGAGGGCAGAATGAAAGCGTCTGACCAAATCTCACTTGTCGTAGTCATGTGAGTAGACCACCATTGGGTCAATGTGCCTGAGTAGCAGCTTGGGATTGGGCCCCCACTGTCACTTCAAAATGCAAAACCAAGAAGGAGCTCCATTGGGGGGGGGGGTGGCAGAATAAGCTATACAATTAGGTAGCTCGAAAATTAAAGAAGCGAGTGTGGCACGAGGAAAACTTAATTTTGTTTTCCCTCCCTCCTCCTGCAATTTATGACACAAAAGCAAGATGCCTTCCAAACATCAACTAGATTCCAAAATAATCCGGCTCCATGAATTGTGCAAAGATAAGGCGCTCTCTCACACTCAGCCTCCTAAGCCTACCTCGTTCCCTTTATTCCTCCCAACAGACTGTAGGAAGGAATTAGTAGCTGACCAGGAAAACACTTAGGGCAATCATTTGAAAAGAGTGAACACAGGGTGAGCTGCCCAGAGGGATTTATTTTAATGGTGTTAAAATTCTATTTCTTAACCTTTTAAAATAGATAGGAGCAAAATACTATCTGGGACCTCCAAAGCCTCTCCCCGAACATCGATAAATACACACGGCCTGAACTGCAGCAGAACTGGGTCTCCAGTGAGCTCTGCAGACGAGGTGTTTTGCTGTGGTTTCTGAGTCCGTCTCCCTGAATTACTGTTCTTGTTCAGATTTGGTTGTACTGAATTACGAAATGCAAATTCTTAAATAGTTAAGTTGGAGTCTAGGAGGCGAGAGGCTTCTCCGTTGCTCCAGTTTCTATGTTGCAGCTTGGTAAATTCTCTAGTGAATACACAGGAACCGTTATAATGGCATCTCCCAGTCTGACAGTCTTTTCCCCTAACAGTAGGTTGTTGTTACTAAAACGCTCTATGCCAGCAACAGACAAAAAGCCAAAGTTAGACTTCAGATTAAAAAGCCAGCAAACACTTAGGATATGGGGGTAATATGCCAGAAACATCTGGAAGGAGAGCAACAAGCACTAAAGTCCACTGTAGGATATTGCCTTAAACAAACTAGACATTCCTGCAACACCTCAATAAAACCTTAGCTCATTGGGATCAATAATACACCACGTAATCACCACCTTCTTCCACAGATTAACTGTGGTTACATTTCATTTATGTACATTGTGCGTTTCTGTCCTTCCAATAGACCAAATTCATTTTGTTTGTAACTAATTCTATCCCTGCTCCTCCATTGGTGCAGATTCCTTTTTTTTTTTTTTAATTAAAATTCTTTCTTCGAAAAAAAAAGAAAACCAGAACCTCAAGTTTAGAAGGAAAGGACACTTATTTGAGTGAGACTGAGACTTTTCAGGAGCTAAATTAGGGATGTTTTAGTTTTGTGGACTGGCTACTTTTCTACAGATGTGATGTTTTGGTACGGCTGATTTGTCTTGATTGGATTTCATTTTTCAGTATCTGTCAAGGATATATTGGATAGAGAGTTTTTATTTCTATTTCACCATATAAACATATACATTCTATTAATGACTGGGAGATCTACTGAAATTTACTAAGTCTTGCAAATTACTGAGTAAGGAAAAAAAAATCTTAACCTTAAAATATGTTCCTGCGTTTTAAAATAAATTTATACTGACCGGCTTTGCTTAGATTATTTGTTAGGCAACATAAATACAGGGGTTGCTGCCACATCCCCCCTATAATAACAGTTAGACTGGAACCTGTATTACTAATCCTGCAAAGATTTATCACGTCAATAACTCCACTCGCCTAAGAAATCTCACTGATGCTATTGCAATGTGTGCGTCTGCAGGTTTGGACCCATAATTTGTAAGAATAACAATGAGACCTCGCTGCAGCATTCTGATAGTGATAAAATAGATCTGATAACAAATATGTTAAGGACTGTTAGAAAGAGAGTGGTGATCTATTGCAGTGGCTGTTTTCAACCAGTGTGCCGTGACATTTTGTACAAAGGTCATGAAAATCAATGGAAAAGAATCAATGTTTCATCTTAAACCATATTTTATCCAACACATAAAACGCAGGAAAATTAATCATCAAATTGAAAGCGAGGTGTCGGTCTTTTGATTCCAAAACGTGAACATTCTAAAGGCAGGTGGCCAAAGGGCAAAATTGAGATGACCTGTGGTTTTTTTTCCCGGTGGATTTGAAACTTTAATGCATTTGATCCTTCTTTAGCTTCTGGTACGCACCATGTTGCAAACCTCTCTAGTAAGACTGTAACCATGGTAAATGTGACATTTATGAGCAATCAATTCAGCTGAAAAAGGTGGGTGTGCCATAGAATTGTTTGTCTCATTGAAGTGTGCCGTGTTACTGAAAAGGTTGGGAACCGCTGGTCTAGCGTTCCCAACGTCCACTGAAGGTAAGACAAAAGGTAATGGGCTTAATTTGCGGCAAGGGAGACTTAGGTTAGATAGCAGGAAAAACTTTCTGTCAGGGCAGTTAAGCACTGGAATAGGTTTCCAAGGAAGATTGTGGCGTGCCCTTCACTTGAGGATTTTAAGAACCAGTTGGACAAACACTTGTGAGATTTTTTGGTCCTTCCTCAGCAAGGAGGCTGGATTAGATGACCTGACTATCCCTTTCAGCCCAACATTTCTATGAGCCTGTCTCTTATAAAACAAAATTCTAATCCCTGGCTTTAAAAAAGAAAAAGTCGCTAAGCTATTTAAGATGTGTCAGAAATAGTCAGTATTCACAGGGGGAAGAAAACAGGTCTCCGGCCTCAATTAAAATCTAAATCAGGATTATCTGTCTCACTAAAAAGATCTAATTTCCTGAACAAAATCTGGATAAAATCTACCACCAAGGGGTTAAGGGCATTTTGGGGTATTATCAAAATACTTCAGCTGCAGTAAACGTAAATTGTCAGGGTTTCTACTTGAACACTATTGCATTTGAAGTACCTTTTTACATTAAGGATGGAAGACTATTAATTTGCACAATAGCCTTTCCTCTATGTACATTTAAACATTTTGTAGGAGAGGTCTTCAAGTTATTTGCCTTTCAGGGTGACTAATATTGATTTGATATTCCTATTAAATGGAACAGCAAAGAGCTTTCATCTAGGCATGCAGACTATATTTCTGGCACTACTTGTTTTCCTTGGTGATTCTTTGGATGTGGCACTTCTGTATTCACGGTAACCGTTCCCTTGGTGTTTGCAATTTTGAAAAAGAAAACAGTGTGTCTGTTATGCTGGACGTACGAGGTTTTTATCACAGGCATTCCTATTTTAGGCTCCAATTCTGATTATGCACATGTAATCACATTGACTTCACTGAGACCGTTAATGCACATAACTGCTAAACTGAGGACTTTGCCGCAAAGCTTCTATAATTCTTTCGGTGTTCATAGCTGCTGAACTTTACTGTTTTCATAAAGCCACATTTTGTTTAAAAATTATCTATAACTTCTTTCTTATTACAAAACAGCACTACAAGCCCTTACAGTGAAAACTGGCAGCAACTATTTCAGACCACTTCCCTAATCTTCGATATTCAAGGAAGGTTAGGTTGGATAATTTCCATCCTGTCTTGCGGGGTATAAAGATATGGGGCCAAATTCACCCCTGGAGTAACTCAACTCCTCTAGATCTTATCATACCGTTATGGTACCTGTAAGTGCTCATGTTTTCTCCCTGCCAGAAGGTCAAATCGGGTCACAATCTTTCTACGTATTATATCCAAATTCTGCAGTGCATTCCCAAAGGAGGAGCACAATTCACCAGCATTTACACCAAGAGGCACAGTATTAAAAACAGATATTTTGGTCCCCAATGGAGCCTTTACCATGTACCCTGCGTGATCTGTAATCTAGCAAAGCTCCCTGTGCAAATCCACATGGAGCCAAAGTTGGAGAATGCCACTCTTCTTGTGAACCATTTGCACTTATAGGACTGTGCACAAATAATGTCACATTGATCTAGTATCACATATTAAATATAATGTAATTACAAATAATTTCACATGTATTAAAATGGGAAAAATCCTGCTGTTAACTCCCCATCAGTTCAAACTTTCTACACTTAAGTCCCAGAGATGTTTTTAATCCTCATCACTGTCTTAAAAAGGCTTTTAATGATCCTGATGAGAAGAGAGAAATTTTGACAGCACTTGTTTTGTGCAAAGCAAACTTCAGTTTGCAGAACCTTAGTCACAAATGTCTAACTTGCCTAGTGTGCCGCTTAAGCAACCAGTAAAGAAATAAAAATGAATCGTACCCAGGTAAGGAATTTCTGCAAAATTGTCTCCTTCAGTCTTAGACTTAGCAAAATGTACAACTTTGAGGAAGATGCTTTTATTTTGCAGAGCCAGAGCATACGTCTACCATTTAAATCTCCTAGTAAAAGCAGCACTGACTACTCCAATTTTGCCGTAGGAAAATACTTAACACATACCTCCACTTCTAGATGAAAAGATGTAGTTCTTCTCCCTGAAACTAGTCTACTTCTGTTCCCCGATCACATTATAAAGCTTACAATGGCATTTTTGTGATTAATGTTTTTACTTTTATTTTTGAAAGTACAAAAAGGTAAATACCTTGGATACTGCACGCTTCACAGCTTGCCAGTAGACTTATGCAAAACAGTGGCATTTTAAAGGAGTGGTTCTCAAACTTTTTTTCTCTGGATGCAGTTGAAAAAAATCATTTATGCGCGCAAACCAACAATTACATCTTTGAGCAATGCCTTCCAGAATTCTGGCTGCAGCAGCAGGAGGTGCCACAACCCAGTGCCTGAGGGTCTGCAATCCAGTCCAGGGTCCCGACCCTAAGTTTGCAAACCATTGCTTTAAAACATCACAGATTTAAAAGTTACTGTCAAATGACACTAGCACTAAAGCTGACATTTATCTTGGTCTGATATCAGTAGGATATGGATAAATTGAAACTTTTACTGCCCTGGGGAAATATCATTAGGTGTCTCTGTTTCCTGGTCAACAAAACTATGAGAGGGTTTTGTCCCTTGAAGAACAGAAAAATTATTCCCTAAACTTCTACCTATTTAGGGTAACAAGTGCTCTGAACTCACCAGTCAAGTAAAAGAAAAAATAACAATTCCCCCCCCTCCTCTTCAGTCTGATTAAAAGGCCCGAACAGCAGGTTTATTTAACTGACCGAACTGTTCCATGGATCGGCCTGAGTCGTCTTCTAATAAATTTGACTTTGTCATGAACATCATCAAACCAAAAGCCAGATACAAACTTGCTCTGCTGCTGTTTCTCTCTCGAGAGCTCTTGACGGCACATTTGACTTGTCTTTGGACCTAGCCCTGACACAGTCAAGACTGGAACCGTGGGCACAGGGTCCAGCAATTGAGGGGAGCCCTCCTTCCCTACCTTCCACTGGTGTTCTCTGGACCACACTGCACAACACATCTCTGTCCCAGCCCAGAACCCAAGGGACCAGTCTGTTATTCTCTTCTAGATACCTGAAGGGAACACCTTCAGATACTTTGCATAGAACCATATTACTGTTAGAAGTTTACGGCCCTGAGCAGGTCCGGTCCAACCATGGAGGTAACTAGGCGATTGCCTGGGGCACCAGACTTTGAGGGGCACCAAATCAGATGGAAGTGAATTTCTTCCTCTATTAAAAAAAAGGAATATGTTCTCTCTTAACAGTTGGGGGAAGGCACCCAAATCACAGTGCGCCTAGGGTGCCAAAAACCCTTGGGCCGGCCCTGGTCCTGAGCTTACAAAGATTTGCAAACTCTGCGCAGTGTGAACCACTTATGAGGCCAAAACTTAAGCACTTGCAGGATCCGCTGTAGAGGTGCCTGCTGCGAACCCACTGAATGTGAGTAACGATGCATGGTGTCCGCCACCCTTCTGGCTGGGACCTGCTGGGGGGGCTCATCCGCAACTGTAAACACAGGCCCGGAAGGGGCCTCTCGGGTCATCAGCGCCGCGGCCCTGCTGCTGCTGGCATCCTGCCCAGCCCCATCGTTCATGGGGGCAGCCCCCTTAGGGCACAGATCTGCACTGGTTTCCCGATTCCTGCCCCAGGCCCTGGGCCGCTCTCAGGCAGACCAGCGCCCCCCTTTCAACGGGGCCTGATCTAATCCCCCCAAACTCCCCCGCCCCCAGCTGTGCCTCTGCTGCCGGGCAGGGACCGCGTGCCCCACCGCCCCCGCTCCGGGCCAGGGCTGCCAGCTGGCGCGGTGGGGGCCCAGGCCGGGGTGTGGGGGGCGCTAGGCCGGTTCACGCCCCGTCTCCCCGCCGGGCGATCGCGGCTCCCCGGGGCCCTCCCCGTGCGCCCCTCCCGTGCGCCCTGGGCGCAGCGCGCCGCGGCCGGACTTACAGCGCGGTGGCCGCCTGCGGGACGGCGCGGGGCGGGCGCGGCTCCAGCCCGCGGGAGGAGCAGTTGACCAGGCAGGCCCAGGAGCCCCCGGCCCTGCCGCCGGTGCAGGCGCAGCTGGGCCCGCAGGGCGGGCAGGTCTGGGCCAGCCCCCCGCCCAGCAGGCAGCAGAGCAGGCACCAGCCCGGCAGGGGCAGCCCCGCCGAGGGGGCGCCGTGCCCGCGCCGCCGGGATCCGGGAGCGGCTCCATTTGCCCCCGGCATCGCTCACTGCGGGCACGGCATGGCCCGGCCGGCCCGGCGCCTCGCCCGCCTCCGGCTCCGGGCTGTGCGCGCTGGGCTGGGCTGGGCCTGCCCCGCTCGCTGGCGGCGGCTCCGGCTCCTCCTCCGCCGGCCGCAGCGCCAGAGCCCCCGCCTGCGCTGCGCTCCGCCCCGCCCGCTGCTCCGAGCGCGCCCGGGGGTCCCCTGCGCTGCCCCAGCTCCCCTCTGCGCTGGGGCTCCCCGGGCCTTGGCCGTACCGAGCGAGGCCTGGCCACACCCGCTTGGATCCAGGGAGCTAAACCGCAGCCTGCCCCTGCGCCCATCAGCGTGGCGTCTGGGACGTCAGGGAGCCTGTGACTCTCCTCCCTTTTTGAGGGTGTAAAAACTGGGGTTGGACTTTGGCTATCCCCCCCCGCGTGTGCAACTGCCCCATCCCAGCCACGTGAAGAGGCAGGCATCCTTGGCAGCTGACAGCATGGAGCCCATATGCATATTCCAGAGCAGGGGGTCTCAACCTTTTGCAACATGCGACACAGTTGGTGGCATATCGTGACCCTACAGGACCCACCAGCCCATCTCCCCCAGCCAAATGCAGCCATCTCCCCGGCTCTCCGTGCTGCAACACAGTAATGTGTCCTGACTGTGGCTGAGAACCGACACACAGCCCTCCTCCCCTCCTGCAAAACGCCCACGGACCTCAGCAGGGGAGCCTGTGTCTCCTAGCTCTGGAGCTGCTCTCACCTTCTCCGCAAGCAGGTCTCAGCAGGGCATTGAAATGGGGAAGTGGCCCTTGTGCAGAGCCGTGTGTGACTTGCTGGTGACAAAAAGCCAGAGGTCTGAGCACAATTTGGTTTGCTGCTCACTAACAGCAGATAGAAACTGGGGGTAACAATGAAACGGGCTTCTCCGCTTCGGGTCACTGGTTCAGATTCGGCTCAAGTCAGTTGGGACTGAACCCTGTCAGCATCCGAGGGCTGGTGAGTGGCCTGTGGGACACAGGCCAGTTCCTAGTGGCACTAAGGGTCTCTGTTTAAAAAACCCAAACCCAACAAATAGCTCTAATTATCACCATGTAGGCAGTTGCTGCACGAGCCAAGGAATGTGACCTAACTTCATATCCCTGAAGATCATCTTACCAGGAAAAGAGTTGACACCAATTTTTGTAGCTCTTCAAGGCTGTCAAAGCCAGTCAGGCAAAACACTTGGAGGAAAAAATCATAGGCCCCCCCCCCCCCCCCCATTCAAGTGCCTTCATGTTACTGTGTGGTTTGTTTCTAACCCTTTGTAAGAAGGCCTGTGTATCAGAGTCCAGCAGAATAGAAGGAAGCCTGCATAGAGCATAAAAGGAAACTCTAGCTATTGGATCTGCTCTTGTTCCATGCCAGAGCACTCGCTCTGGAAACCTTATTCCCGGTCCAGCCCAGCGGGGATTTCTCACTGTAAACATAACAAACGTGTATGTTTGTTGTCATCTCTGGGAGAGGTTAGCACATGGCAGTAGACCACAGACAATGGCAGCCTGCCTGAGCCAGGAAAAGAAAGAGGAGACTTAGCAAGTATGTGCACGGGGCACAAAGCTTCAGTACACAAGGAGCTGGGGCAGGATGCATTCAACATCCTTATGACCGAGCTTGCATTTCATGTGCCACTTCCTTTAATACTTGTGGATGGAGGTTACCAGGGTCACTGCGATGGAAGAGGGGAAGTCTTCTTTGGATATAGGTCGAAAATGCTCCTGGATCTGGGTTCCAATCCAGGCTTTCCCCAGTGTGAGGGAAGCTGTTTTACATCAGGGGTTCTGGTGCAACTCTTCCTCTAAATTTCACCAGAGACAAAAGTGAAAAGTGCACATTGCAGTAGAAGTTGGTGGTGAAAACGAAATGAGACCGTGACAGGTATGTTGCGGAGAGAAGGGGGAGAAGAATGAAATGGCAAAGGGGGTCAAAACTCAAGCACCTTCACGATCTCTTGAGTTCAGCCTCTGCTCCCAAACCGGCACAGTTCATTGGAATTGCGTTTGCAGTCACAAACTTCTCATTACGGCCAGATCTCATCTAGAAAACTGCACGTGGTCTGAGGTTGCTGATTGCCGTTGTGTATGGGTGCCCTGGCACCCGCGGGGGAGGGGGAAGTGACATGACTTGTGTCCTCTTACCCCGCTTCTAGTTTCAGCAGGAACCATGCAGACCTGTGTGAACCCAACCAAGCAGAGTCTGGCTGTAGGTTCACCATAAAAATCATCCATGGGACAGCTGGGCTCAAACTAGATGGAACGTCATGAGGGCTCAGCCCCGAGTCTGCACTGATGCATTTACTGAATGGCTGCAAACCAAACCTGGGCAAAGTGTGCTCAGCTCAGTGAGATCCAAGCCCTTTGGGAACCCCAAGAGACGGTGAAGCATTACAGATACGTGGGACCACAGCTCCATTGAGGGTGTCTCTTGGCATTTCTGGGCAATCCAGGAACAGCTGCTGTGGGTGACAGAATTCTCTTCCTGGCTCCCTAAGCCAATTGAAGAGGCCAGGGATGGCTGGCAGACCATTCTCCAGAGAGCCAGACCCTGAGGTGCCCACCATGACACGGGTGCCACTGAGGTCAGTGGAGGTTTGACGACTCAGTGGACATCTGGGACTCCCCACTCCTTGTGGGGTTGGCCCTGGCTCCAACACCTCAGTGAGACAATTTTGCCGTGCGATTTTCGATGAGATAAGGATGGCAGCTCTCTTGGTTGGTGGGTTTCCTCAGAGTCAGACTGGCTCTGCAGTAGGAGGACAGTTCCTAAGCGCAGCCAAACTTGACCCGGGAGCCCAACAGAGCAAATGGTGGAAGCACAAGGGGGCGGAGGCATGAGGGGTCCCATTGATGCCCACAGGACTGACTCCCCGTGTACCTGGCTGGATTGGGACCTTTCAGGCACTTTACAGAGGGCAACTAAGGGATGCTCCCGGCCCTGCTGTGAGGTGGGTAACTCTATCCCCACGTAACGGGCCAAGGAAGAAATGGCTTTCCGTCTCACCATGGTGCTGCGTGAAGGCTGGCTGATGCTGGGCTTGAACCCACGCCCCCGGAAGTTGGTGGGAATCTTTCCCCTGGCTTGAGTGGGCGTTGGGTCAGGCCAGCTGCGAGCATTCTCCTGCGCTCTGCAATGGTCTGTCATTCAGGCGGCTTGAAAACTGACAGGCATGTAGAGCCGCCTCTTGAAAGCACGTAGCAGGCACCCTACCATGAGTGTCAGGAGCTGATGAGCAAGGGATGGGGCCTTGCCAGTCTCTAGGGCACAGGGAATCTGCCTGGCAGCTTTCAAGAGAAAATCACAACAAAAAGGGGGCGGGCGCGGGGGAGAGAAATGTGCTACCAGCATCTGAAGAGTGTACAGAGCAGGCAGACAAACACTTGGCCAGAGCGGTAGAAGTGGATATAGTCAGAGAAATGGTGGGAGTCTATCAGACTGGAGCTGCTTGCCTCCTGGGAGTAAATTGCAGAGGGAGGGGGGAGATCCCAGGGCTTACCTTTCTCCGGGACTAAACTCCCCTAAAATGGTTGGTTTCTGTTGAGCTATAGGGAGCAGTACAGTGTAAATGATCCCAACTTCAGGTTGCTTGAGCTTGGATGTACTGTTTTGTTGCCAGCTCGTGGACGTTATCGCAAGTCCCGTGTTATTTTATATGTCTTAAAGGCTCCGGTCCTGGAGTCAGGTGACTGTTTCAAAACCTCAGGAGTCATTTAAAAAACTAAATTCCCAGCCCCCTTCCTTGCAGAGGAAAGCTTCACAATGTAACTCCTCAAGGTTTCGAAAACCAGCAAATAAAAATAACTTCTATGGCTATGTCTACACTTACAAAGACAACAGAGTCCTGTGCACTTTTAAAGACTAACAGATTTATTTATCGCATGAGCTTTCATGGGAGAAAATCCCACTTCGTCTGACGAAGTGGGATTTTCTCCCACGAAAGCTCATGCGATAAATAAATCTGTTAGTCTTTAAAAGTGCCACAGGACTCTGTTGTCTTTCTACAATAGACTAACACGGCTACCCCTTTGGAATTTGACTACACTTACAAAGTTAAAGTCGACCTTGGTAAGTCGACTTAACAGCAGAGGTGGCCGTTATACTGGCTTTCCGTCAACGTAATAAAGTCGACTTAGTGTTAATGCCCGTCTATACTGGTCTTACGTCAACCTAAAAGGAGGGGTTATTAAGTCGACTTAAGAAAAGCCCAGTGTGGACGCAGCTTTGTGTGGGTTGACTTAAGCCTTCTTTAGTCGACTTATCTTACCAGTGTAGACGCACCCATAATATGTGTGGTTTTAGCTCATGATTTTCTAACTGTTGGGGCTGGCAGGGTGTTTGCACACCTTTGTCAGTCCATCCTCAAACCAAGACCATTTACATGATTGCTCCTATAATCTGTCCATTCACTAACAATCTAATCTACCGCATGAGACAGTCAGGGATTGATCCTGTAAGATGCTGAACACTCCATTCCCGCTCCAAGCATATGCATTATCCCATTGAAACCAGTGCTCTGCCAAGTGACATTGCGTCAGATGGAGGTTTTCTGGGTCGAAAGCACTAATGTCCCAGCACCCAGTGTCCTCCTTGGCATGGCCTTTAATGGATGTTGAATTTACTTTGTGAAAATATTTGTGGCTCTTGGATTTGAAGTTCCACTGAAATACACAGCATCCATCAGTGCTAATTGCATCATGAATTGGGCCGTACAAAGCACAATGTTTACTGCTTTCTTATTTGACTGCAAAATATTTATTTGTTTTCCCCAGCTGTAAATATTTCTTTCTCCAACCTTCCTGCATTTACATCCATATGTTCATCATCTCTGCTTTCAGATAACAGCAAGGAAAAAAAAAATCCCTGTATCTCTATCAACAGTCGGAGAGTTTGCTAATGTGACCTACCAGTGGGAGCTCCATTATAGCGCCCACAGTGTTTCTCCCAAACGATGGGCCTGCCAAGAAATAGTGGGGATTAGAACAAGGAATTAATCAGGGCATGAGCAGGTAAATAGGGAGGCGCGCTAAAGTTTCAAGGGGATAACTGTTCACATTGATTTATTAGTTTTGCTACTACAGGAAGGTCTTATTACCAAGTGGAAATATATTCAACCAATGACAATTCAAATCACAGAGAAGTAGGGAGGCACCAATGCATTCTGGGGCTGGGATGCTATTGCTTCAGCGAATGGGTGGCTGTGGGAAAGGGGATTTTCCCGTCTCCTCACCATCAACAAATTGTGATTTTCCCAACACCATTTAAAGAAAATAGATGAACATCTGGTTAGATTACTTTAAAAAAAAAATTCCCAGTTGTACCAGTAAGTAGTTTATCACCAGCTATCCAGGCTGTATGCAAACAAATAAAAGACATTTGTGTCAACATAGCATAACTAATCTGGGGCCGGCTGAATAAATCACAGTGCTATATAAGCACACCGTGACTGCTTACAATTCCCATTGACCGCGTGGCTGGAGCCCAGAGATCTTTGGCTTCCAAGCTTCTAGCACTAATACTCTCCTGGCTAGTGAGGGCGTATGATACCTATTTGAGCTTTCCTTTTTCCACTCCGTAGAGGGCAGTGGTGCATGTGCAGACCAATTATGATGCTGTTTACATCGCATAAGCTATTTCTTCTGCCGTTGCAAAAAAATGTTTATTAATAAAGAATGCATGCCCTAGAACAGATGCTTCAGCTGTAAAAGAAAATAAATATCCTTAATTAATGCAGTAGCAGAGAGATGACATGTAAAATGTGATCATTTTTGTCACAAACGCAACACTCCTCTTTTTCTGCTTTTATGGATTGCCTCCCAGAGTTGGAGGGTGGGTTTTTTGATGATGGTCACATGGCTGGAAATTTGGTTGTCAACGTAGGTTGGCAACTTTACTGATTTTATCACAAGTCTCGTGATATTTGTTGTTAGAAGCCCACATGCTGGAGACTGTGACCCTTAAAGGCTCCCAATAAGGGGTCAAATAAAAAGAACCCCAAAATGGTGTGCTTTTAAAATCTCATGATTTTTATGCCAATTTGTCAATTTCATTTTTAAGGGTCTGTGTTGCATGACGATATTAAATTCTTGGAGTTGGGTAATACCAAATTTAAGATTTCGCAAAAGGAAAACGGTCACAAAAGGATAGAAGAATCGATTATCTGTTTATCATCTCATCTGTAAGCAAGTCATGCTACAAGCTGGAGTGGCTATTTTTGCAGGGTGTAATAAGCCAGCGCCCTCAAATTGACTGAAACCCCATTTGGAGCAGTGCTCCCTCAAATAATAACAGGACCAGCAACTACTACTTTTGAACTGTGGGCGTCATCTTCATTAGGAGCCAGCCACAGCTCAATCAATCTTTTGACTATTATTTCTGCGAAGTGGAAACGACATCTGGATTAACAAAGTTAATCAGTGTTTGTCATTTCACTCTTATTTGGCCGTTTAGAGTGACCTGATCATCTTCCAGAGGCAAAACTAGTTTCCAATGCCTTCTGCCTGCTCATTAGCTTTGCCTCACTGTCTATGACCCTCATCCGCCATTTAAAGCCAAGGGAGCTTTTCCATTGACTTAAGTGGAGGTTGGTGGGGACGGTTCACACAACTGAGCTGCAGAAAGCTTTGCGCACACATAAATAGGAGTTGATACATGAAGCCAGAGAGGAGATCGCTAAGGACACAGTAGATGATCCAGCCCTTCAAAGAAAGCGCCCAACTTTCATCTTTTTTCCAAAGATGGTGCCCTGAGATGTCAAGGAATGACAAACGTTGCAACATAGAATACGAGAGTTGGAAAGGACCTCAGGAGGTATCTAGTCCAACCTTCTGTGTAAAGCAGGACCAACCCCAACTAAACCATCCCAGTCCGAGTTTTATCAGGATGGGCCTCAAAGACCTCTAAGGATGAGGTTTCTGCCACATCCCTAGGGAACCCCTTCCAGTGCTTCACCACCCTCCTACCAAAAAAGCTTTTCCTAGTATTCAACCTTGACCTCCCACAGGAAAGTTGAGACCACTGCTCCTTTTCTGTCATCTGCCACCACTGAGAACAGCCTCCCTGGAGCCCTCTTTCAGGTAGTTGAAGATTGCTATCAAATCACCCCCTACCCCCTGCGCTCTCTTCATTTCTGCAGATTAACTGGTTCCCTCAGACTCTCCTCATAAGTCATGTGCTCCAGCCCCCTCATCATTTTCATTGCTCTCTGCTGGATTCTCTCTAATTTCTCCACATCCTTCCTGCGGTGGGGGGCCCAAATATGGACACAGTACTCCTAATGAGGCCTCACCTGTGCTGAATAGATACTGATGTGTTGTGACTCACAGCCCGGGCAGACATTAAAACACACCAGGTGATTCTAGGCGGACAGTACCCGCTCTTGGTGCACGTGCCATGGTGCTAGACTGTTGCGCAATGATGTTGGGCTGTCGGGTCTCGGTGCCACATCAGGACCAGAGGAGGTGATGTTTGCCATCTCATAAGCAAGACACGGTGCCAGATGACGACCGGAAGCAAACTTACAGCCCAGTTCCTAATGGTTCACATTTGGTGACTGCCACCAGAAGGGTGCAGGTTAGAGCTGGCTTGTGGTAATGTGCAGGATGCACAGAACTGAGAGTGTAGTTGGGCACAGATGAGTGGCTGGGGCTACTCCACAGCCTGGGCACCAGAGGCAACAAACGTAACAGTAGCGAAGGGATTCTTTCGAATGCACATGGGTAGGCTCTGCTCACTCAGAGCAGGATGTGGGTGAACACATTAAACCAGCTAAAAAGCAGCCAGGGTCTCGGAACTGAAGGGAGGCCTTTTCCTACACACATGCTCATTTCATCTCACTGCTCACAGCGTGGCTGGTGACCAGCCGTCGCTCAATTTGTGAATGGACAGCGCCCTCTAGTACTTTTTTCACTCAGTTCCTTGAATTACTTTTCTAAACCATGGTTTAAAAGCTGGCATCTGTTTTCCCCCTGCAAGCCTACGAATGCTAAGAACAAATGCAAAGTGAGAATTCCTGTTCTAACGAGAAAGGCGGAGCCCTGACCCCACCGACTGCTGTTAAACACAAAATACACTATATGGCAGAGAAATAAGACCCCGAGCTAATGCACCAGGGACTGTTAACTCAAGTTCTCCTAAACCTGACCTTACATAGCAGTGTAGACAAACTATTGGGTGTGGAGCCCAGGCTCCAGGACCCTTTCCCCATACAAGGTCTCAGTATAGACGTATCTTCAGAGTCTAAAGGAAGGAATCTGAAAACCCAGCATGCTCTGAGGCACCCAGAAGAGGAGATGGATGGGCTTGTATGTGTTTTTCTGTATTAGAGGAAGAAAGTCTTCTGGAGGGATTAGAATGAGGGAATTTAGGCTATGTCTAAACTGGCAAGTTAGGTCGATTTAAGGAGGCTTAAATCGACCTAACTTAATCCATGTCCACACTAGGCTTTCATTAGGTCGACTTAATGAACGCTTAGGTCGACTTAATAAGAACCGCGGGGTATTCGAAGTAACCCTCCTTAGGTCAACCTAACCCTTCCTTAGCTCGACCTAAGCCCAGTGTGGACACATAAATCCACTTTCTTAGGTTGACCTAAGGGAAGTTAGGTCGAATTACTAAATCCAGGTTAAGGGAAACCACATTGTTAAGTTGACTGAATAAGGTCGACTTTAAGTCAACTTAAAGTCGACCTTATTAAATCGACTTAACAAAGTCGACCTAACTTTTTCTAGTGTAGACATAGCCTTAGTGACTAAGAAGGGGGAAGGTATTCCTTACCTGGGGTGTTGTGTCAAGATTCACCTTCCCATCTCAATGTTCTCCTCTTGCAGGCTTTGGACACAGAACTCCTCTCCCAAAACTAGCAGATAGGCAGCAACAAGTAACAGACTTCATCTTGAGCTGGGAAATCTGCCTCCAGGGGTAGGGTGGAGTTCGGTCTCCATGGACCATTGGTTTCTGCTGAGAGTGCACCCCAGGTGGCTAATTACAGCACTGCTGTGTATGGGGCGGGATTAATTTCTGCTCCCACCCACCGAGGCCGAGACTCATTTCACACAGGGCTCCTCAAAGCTGTAAGCCTCTCAGTTGGTGCCCATGCTGCTGAATGGCTCCTTCTCCCGCTGTCAGGAAATAGCCACCGTCCCACAGGATTGCGAAGAAATCAGCTCCTTGGAGCCCAACTTCGCCCCATACGGGGAGACGGGACAGCGTAGCTGTGGTGATGTGGCGCCTCTCATGCTCTGTACCCAGTCCATTATAAAACTGCTCCCATTTCCCTCTTGCTGAGTATGAATAATTAGTGCATATGGAAGGAGTTAGATGCCAAATTTTATCTCCTATCATCCCCACCCCCATTTGACAGCTGTGGCAGGAGATCAGCTGGCTCGAGTAAAGTGGTTCATTATCCAGGTTGGTCTCCCTAGGGGATGAGCTCCTCTAATGTGCCGCTCGCTCAGTAACTACATGTCACCCCCCTACACAAGAGGTTTTATTTTTGAATCGCTATAAATACAGGTGTCACTGCAGGCAACAAAAAAGAAATGTGCCTCTACTGAATCATTTAGATCCAGCTACAATTGATTTTCTAATGTATTCTCTTTAATTGGAGACTGCAGGGTATCGATGGCTTCTCTGCCTCCATCCCCTACTTGGCGTGTCAAACACTGTAAGCCAGAACAGCGTCAGCAACCTGCAGAGAACACTGTGGCTTAGTAGGCAGAGTCCCAGGCTGGGCTCCAGGACACCTGGGTCCCCAGCTCTGCAGCTGGGTGACCTTTGGCAATCAGTTTGTGCCTCTGTTTCCCCTTTCTGCAGCTGTAAAGGTGCCGACTTAGAAGGAAAAAAGCATTTGCTGGATGTTCCTAGACTGTCAGGTGGGAAGGGGCCAGTATAGTCATCTAGTCTGGCCCTCTGCACGACGCGGGCCACAGAACCTCCTGCCCACTCTTGCAATACACCTCTAACCTAGGACTCAGTTACTGACGCCCTCAAATCAGGGTTCAAAGACTACTCGGTACAGAGAATCCACCAGCATGGAACCCGTGCCCCAGGTTGCAGAGAAAGGCAAAATCCCCAGGACCTCTATCAGTCTGCCTTGGGGAAAGACATTGGACATGTCCCTTCCTGCTGCACCCTGCTTTTTCCTTTGGGAGGATGAGGAGGGTCTTCCAGCTCAGTATTGACTAGCAGACAAGGGACATTGGCCGCAGGGTGGGACTCCGCCTTGGACTGGTTTCCTTTCTCCAAGAGGTGCTCAGAAGGTGCAACTATCAAAGAGAGAAGGGCCAGTGACTGTGCCAGATTCTCAGCTGGTGGAAATCAGTGTAGCCCCATTGAGTTCCAGTGTGCCGACTTTCACAAAGCTCCATCTGTTGACACCAGCCCCGGGCTGTGGGCTGGCGTGGTTGGACAAAGGAAGGATGGTTCGTCAGATTGTTTGTCATCGTTCTGTTTCTGGTCTTGCTGGGAAAACCCGAGGGCGTGTTTAGAGAGTGCCCTTGGACTGTAGATGCTAGAGGTTAAGGGCGGTATCGTCTTTGGTTCATACAGCGCCCAGCACGATGCCTGATGGGACTCTCTGAATGCTGCCATGATACAGAGAGGAAGAGTTGCATTGTACCACCGCTGCCCCATGGAGAAGCACCTTCCCCTACCAAGGGTCTCATTCTTTGTAGTGGCCCTGCTATTACGGTCCGATGCTGCTCGGCCTGAGTAAAGGTGGCAGAATTTGGCTCATATAACACGTTTACTAGTCTGTGTTCTGCAGTTCCATCCCGGAGCTCCACTGTGCTGGATGCTGCAATGGGAAAGGCAATCCTTGACCAGAAGGGATTACCCCTGGAGCCTACGAGGAGGTGGACATTACAAAGCCATGGCGACGTGATCCCATCTAGTGCAGCGAGCAGCAACCGCAACCCACCAACTTGCTAGCGAGGCTGCGTTTCTCCCATTCTCGCTGCGCTCCCTGTGTTGGTTACTAGATATGCTGACGAGGTCGCAGTACAGTTTAGCAAGCGTTTCTGAGACAGCTGGTTAAGATTGGTTTCTTCTGTTTTAAAAAGATTTTAAGGCATGAGGATAATTTTCTCAATGCTGGTGAAAGGCACCACAGTGAATGTGAGATCTTTCTTTATTTCCAGGACAAGTGATCCACAGATGGAAGCACTCCCCTTTACCTCTGTCGCTCCCCGCTCCAATGGGCCTCAACCGTGACCTGCCTTTCTTCTTGTGCTAGGCAGCACCTCATATCATATCCAACCTGAAGGCAGATGGGAAGCACGGAATAGCCTTGGACATCTCTCACTAGGTGTTTGTATGATAGCAACTTCACTGGTTTGAATTTCTCCCCATGGCAATATTGGCGGTTTTGTGAAATTTTCTCAGCCTCCCTTCCCCACTTTGTTTTGTTTCCATTTTCAGCTCACCACGGCTATTTTGTGCATTTGAAAACGTGAAAGAAATGGGACTCGTCACCTCTTTTTGATGAGAAAACCATCATCTCGCTTCAGACGCTGGCTTGGCTTTGCTCAGAGGCCGGGCTGGGCCCCTTCATGGAACGGCGTTGTAAGAAAAATGTGCACTCCTAAGCAATACTACCACACAACTGGAGTTGTCTGCAAGTTTGCATTTTGCTGTGGCTATTTCACGCACCTCTGGCTGGTGCTTTCCTTCCACGGCTGGCACAAGCCTCCTGTCACAGCGCCACTGCCCTGGATCCTGCCACGCTGGGTGTTTGGGAAGGAATCCAGTGGACTGGGCGTCAGGTACGGGAATTTAACTATATTCCAGGGAGTTCAGGTAAAGTGGCAGCTGGTTCCAGCATCATGTGAAAGGACCAGAACTCTCCTCTGGGAGAGCTGAAACCATCCAAGCTCAGTTTGAACCTTTGAAAAAGAAAATGGCTCTGATTCTTTGGGTACCTACAGTCTCCTGTACTGCCTCTTTCACCCTTCTGAATGGATGATGATGCAGCAGAAGGTGACAGGGGATGGCAGGGGATCTGAGTAGCAGCTGCAAGTGGATACAGGCATGGAATCTTCTGCTCAGAAGCACAGAGCTCAGATGCTGGATTTAAATTCCTCCCCTCACTCGGCGCTGACAGAGCATGAGACCTTGGAACGCAGCAGGCACCCGAGAAGAGGTGAGGAGGCACTTCTACAGATGAAGCTTCGAGATCTCCTTGAAAAGACAAGACTGAGCCTGAGGGTGGGGTACGTGGTACCCAAAGCAAAAAGCCAGCTCTGAGAAGAAATTGGAAGACAACAGCTGTTTGCTCTGTATGGAGCTGGTTTCACTGCTTCCTGCTTAGGGCCCGACTATGCAGTCACTGACAGGTGGGAATAACTTTTCTCGTGGAATCAGCACCTCTGATTTCAACAGGACGACTCGCATGAGTCAAATTGCCTGCATGCCTCAGTGTTTTCAGGACCGGCCTACTCCTTAGCTTTGTGTCGGGATGGGGAGTGGGCGTGTCAGCAGCAAGGGAGAAAAGAAACATTTTAAAACTGGGGAAATATTTTCATGGTAAAACCACAGAAACTGACAGAGCGGGTCAGGGGCAAGAGGAGAGGTTGGAAGTGCTTTGAGCTCGTTTTTCGAAACTGGCTAGATTTCAAGTCAACAGTCTCTTGAAACTTGTGCGTCTGTGGCAGTCTCAATTAAATTAAAGTCAATTAAATGACTGTCTCATGAAGTTCAGAATGAATTGCCAACACTTACTATAGTTTTGCCAAGAGGAAAAAGTTGAATTGCTCTGGAAAACAATAACAAGCACTAAAAAAAACCAACCCCAAAGCAAATAAACAAAAAACCCATCAGCATCTTCAGACTCTGGACTATGAAATAACCAAAGCAACCCCAGCTCCCTGCAGTCCAGTTCACATAAAAGTTACCGATGGCCTGAAAAGATGCAGTGCCGTACAGAGAGATGAGCAGAAAGAAGGAAACAATTAAGAAATGCCGTAATGAGTCAAACCAATGGTCCATCTAGCCCAGAGGCTAGTTCCAGCACTTCAAGGGAAGTGTATACACCAGGGCAGTTGGAGAATTGCATCCCTGTCTTCGCCTCCTGGCTGCTGGCAGTCAGCGTTTTAGAGCCACCTGGTGCATGGGACCGACCTGACAATTGTGGCTAATAGCCAGCGATGCAGCTATCCTCCAAAATCTTATCTAGGGCATTTTTTTTTTAAACCAGTTATACTTTTGGCCATGACAACACCCCATGGCAATGAGTTCCACAGATTAATCGTGCATTGTCTGAGAAAATATTTCCGCTTTTGCTTGTATTAAACCAGCTCCCTATTCATTTTGTTGGGTGACCCCTGTTTTTTATATTGTGGGGCAGGTTTCTCTGTTCACTTTTCCCACATTATTCATGATATAGCCCTCTATTGTATTTGTCATCCCTTTTCCAAGCTGACCAGCCCTAATCTTTTTAGTCTCTCCTTGTATGGAAGCCATTTCATATCCCTGATCATCTTTGTTGCCCTTCTCTGAACCTTTTTCAGTTCCACTATATCCTTTTTGAAGTAGGGCAAACCAAACTGGACACCATATTCAAGGTGTGGGCACACCGTGGATTTATGTTGTATCATTGGACATTTTCTCTCTTATTTTCTATCCATTTCCTAATGGTTCCTAACATTATATTAGCCATTTTGATTTCTGCTGTGCATTGAGCGAAAGTTTTCTGAGTACCACCAGGGTGACTCCACATCCCAGTTGACCTGGGGGCTTATAAATATTGCTAGGAGAAATGACTGATCATTGACTTGTAGGCAAGTGCGTTGGTCTAGATTGATGAATTGCTGACAAAACCTGGTACATAGATCTTGGATCTCCCTACGCCGTCTGAAATGTAGATCATCCATTTGCTAGCTTAAACGGAAGTGCTGGGAAAATAGTTGCGCAGTAGTTCTTTGATGCTAACCATAATGTGCAGGTTTCTGGCTAGCCAGATTTG